>OY365810.1:1954333-2131806 GCA_959347315.1 Bimastos eiseni | reverse complement strand
CCTTAATATCATTCCCAGGTGGCTTAAAAGGAAATAAATATGATCTCAGGCAGACAACTCATCATTCCTTAAAAGTTATTATGCATACATGTAGGCCTACATAGAGAAATAGGCCTATTGAATATTAATTGTTGTGCACAGAAGTTACTTACCAACAATAAGTTGGAATTTCACCAACTTTATCACATTTCCCATAATACAGTATTCACAAATTCTATAGCTTGACTTCGTAATAGGTCTAAATCGACCTATAAATCGAGGCAGGCAGAAATACATGCCTACTTGATCTACTAGCCTGCATTATTTCTTGGTTCAGATTGCGAAACACGGATATAAGCCTACGCACGCTAGATGATTAACTGGAATCCGGGAGAGAGGTTACATGAGACCGTTACACTGGCCACACATTTAGCTCACAGTGAAACAGCAAAATTATTAGCGTTCACCAAGGGGTGGGGGGTTGGCGTAGGCACTTTAGGGGAAGTCATTTTCTCCACTAGATCTACAATAAATTAGGGGCTCAATGAGCCAGGATTTTTTAAAATGTTAACCCTATTTGCATTGCAACAGTTTGTGTGCCCAAAATATAAATACTTTTTATTAAAATCGGCTAAAGCGCATATATCTAGTGATTTTTATAACATTGGACCCAAAAATTAAAAACATATACTCAAGCTTTAAATTTTATATGATTATAAAATAGTTCTGCCAATGCTAGTCAGTCTCAGATTTTAATTCCTTGACATCATAGTAGGCTTCTGATCATCGGTAGAAGTTAAGTTTTCTTGTCATTATCTTATTTTATTAATTGCTTAATCATAATGAATATTGGTCTTAACTTGTTTGGCTGACTATACTTCACAGAACTAAATCTAGTCTTCTCTTCCTTAGTAGTTCATTGATTATTTCCTTGGTTGTTGGGGTCATTTCGCGGTGAACACTGTAGAAGAGCTAATCAATTCAGCCTATAGTTTTGCTTGTCGAGTTCCTGAGATATGTTTTCAGACGGCGAAGTGTTGAGAAAGAGCGCTCACTTGTACAGATGGAAACAGGCAATGCAGGCCTAGTGTTGCCAAGATTTGCAACAACTTTGTAATAGTTGATGAACTGTTTAATGACACAAATGCATTGCGTCCAAAGCATTTTTTGGCACACTACCCGTTTCTTTGCGTGAAAGACGACGGTACCAAAGCCTTAGTTCTGCCACTAATGAATCCCAATACGTTGAGAGCCATTGCTTATGGAAAGATCGCTTAGCTTTGCTAAGTGCTATTCTTGCCCTAACATCTTATAGCAAGAGATAACAATGTTTAGTTAAACTTACCACAACACCTTCCAGCGAGAGTTAACTCTGCTTACTGATTTTATAGCTAAGGACGAACTATATACACGTACATAAGTCTATATGTACATAAGTCTGTATATATATATATATATATATGTATGTATACACCGTGGTTCAATGAAAAGTAAGCCGACCTGTTTATTTCATATATCCCTAATGCCCGATAATTTTCTTTTATATTTTTTAACAAAGTAGGCCTACTTCTAAGATGAAAACAGCCTTTACTATATTAGAGTAGAAACTCTCAGCAGTATGATCTGATTATTTAATTAAAGAAGATGTCCTCATTCTGCTTGCACGCAAGCCTGGCGAAATTGGGAAACAACATCGTCAATAATAATCCTCTGCTCCAGACCCTCTCATACTAACTTCCAACAAGCGTTGCTTCAGATAGTTTACATCATGGATTGCTGTCTGGTAGACTCGCCCTTGCATTACGCTCCACACTTTGTAGTCGATAGAATTTAAATCTGAACTGTTTGGAGGCCATAATTTGGGAGAAATAAAGTCTGATGTCTCTCTTGTTAGCATTTCGATGGTTTTCCTGGCTCTGTGGGCTTGGGCACTGTCCTGTTGAAAAACAAAACACCCTTCTGAGGCTAGATTTCTGATAACTGGTAGAAGATATAGTGATATCAGAACGTCGCAATAATAGGCTCGTTAATTTTTTACTCCCGAGTCAATGAAGACCAAATGGGAACGACCAAGCGCCGAAACTGCAATCGACACCATAACAGACTTGCCGAAATGGGAACGCGTACGAAACAGTCTGTTTGCAGTGACCTGCCTTTTTGGTGCCACTCGTGACGTACAGGAGATCATTCTGGGTGTTGATTGGTCGTGCAACTGTCAACTTCTCGTCAGCAAAGAAGATAAAGTCAACCATATGACGATGATATATGCTCAACAGTTGTCCTGATCTGCTCATAAGTGTCAGACGATTAGCTTCCGTCAGTTCCTGTGCTTGTTTCTTCTTAAGGCACTTGAGTTGAAGGTCATTATGGATTATTCGAACAACACCGTAACGATGAGTTGCTGTTTCTCTGGATAGTGCCTGTGTTGTTCTACGAGTATTCGGAATTCAAAGTTTGGCGTACTTTTTATTGAACCACCACGTAGTACGTATATGACAGCTGTCTTACATGCGCCAAAGATTAAAAAAATTACTTCTGTGGTACTGATCTCGACAACTGCCGAAATGCTTGCTATTACATGGGTGGCCCTGCTAACGGGACTTAGGTCCTATTTGGGTTTTAACCTCCCTGTTGAGCCCAGCTAAAGCTTTTTACTGTTTACTGTTTCTGTTCCTTGTTATTATCATTGGGTGCAATAAAAAGACGTTGTTGTTGTTGTTGTTGTACATCCCTGTCCTATATCCAAAAACAATTTAATGATACATTGCGCTTGTCACATTATAGGCTAAGTTCTGCTTCATTTACACCATGATATAGGGTATCGGGTATACATCAAATCCATGCCACAGCTGTTGCCTCCGTGGAGTCGGCGGGCATGCTGCACTCAGTGCACTGTGAGTGTCTGTTAGTCCTCTAGCGAGGTAAACAACCCAAAAATTGTCCCAACTTATTCTGTAAGTTGTTGCTAACAAATATTTTCAACTATGCCAATGGCGGTTAGGTTTAACCACAAAACCTCTAAGCCTTCTCCAGCATTCATTCAAGGATACATTCATGTGCAAAGACAAAGCTAGACAATGAAGGAATGAGAGGCATCATGTAACAGACATATATGTATGCATGTATGCATATATGTATGTATGTATGTATGTATGTATATATATGTATGTATGTTTGTATGTATATATATGTATGTATGTATGTATACATGTATGTATGTATGTATGTATGTGTGTATGTATGTATGTATGTATGTATGTATGTATGTATGTATGTATACATGTGTGTGTATGTATGCGTGCATGCATACATGTACGTTTACCAATATTCAATTTAAACCCACGGATGACTATAAACCAGCATTAATTTTTGACACCCTCCTTTAACACCCTCTTTTGACACCTTCCATTGACACACTCTTTTGACACCCTCTTTTGACACCCTCTATTGACACTCTCTTTTGACACCCTCCTTTGACTCACTCATTTGACACTCTCTTGTGACATCCTCTATTGACACCCTCTGTTGACACCCTCTTTTGACACCCTTCATTGACACCCTCCAAACAAATATGGAAATACCTGGTTTTGAAACACCAGGCAATGTCGGTACATTGGTAACCCTTTGTTGACGGCTCCATTGACACCCTCTTTTGACACCCTTCATTGACACCCTCTATTGACACCCTCTTTTGACACCCTACAATGACACCCTCATTTGACACCCTCCATTGACACCCTCCATTGACACCCTCTTTGACACCCTCCATTGACACCCTCTTTTGAAACCCTCTTTTGAAACACACCATTGACACTCTCTTTTAACACCTTCGATTGACACCATTTTTGACACCCTTTTTTGACACCCTTCATTGACACCCTCTTTCGAAAAATGGAGGGTACAAATTATTGTAACAAAAAAAGCCATTGGAGAAATATATAATAGAACCGATATGAGAAGCACATGGGGCACTGATCAATAAAACTGGGGGGCTTTACCCCTCTGTGGCCCGCTTGTTACACCTCTGGCTATAGCAGCCAATAAGCCCATTGCAAACATAATTTGTTGGGATAGGTCTAGTAACGTCTAATTGCGTTCCCGCCTCCCAATCGTAAAATGTATCCTATAGTTCAGATTTGCCTTAGAATCGCATTTTAAACGGACTTTGCTGAGGAATGAAATTTCATTCGATATTTACATTAAGCCTACATAATAATTATTGGCATATAGCCTAATTCAACTGTAGGTCTAATGGGCAAACTGAATCACGCTATGCGAAGATTGGACGCCAACTGTTTTAGTAAACTAGAACTTGGATTGATTATTGATTAAAATAAATCCTTGATGGTTATTGGTTAACCTTGACCCAGCAGCAGCAGCCTACAAGCGGGATGCCGAAAAAAATTAATATTAATTGAGGGAATTCACATCGTGTTCATAGAACTTCCCAGCGACAGAATAAGCTAATTATTTCTGGAGAGTGACTCTCAGCGCTTATACGATGAAAAATCTGTTTTGGCTATCAACATTTTGGGTGAAGAGCGCTTTATCCAATACTGAAGCAAAGTTCACGACACCGTGCCTTAACAGTTAGGCTACTCTGACTCTTCGTATCCTCTGAAATTGGACCTCCCTCGGAATACTCTTTGGATAAGCCCTCTGATTTGACGCAGCGCTCGTGAATTAACTTGTGTCCTGTACTTGACTTTCAAGTTACGCTTTAGAAGTTGTACTTTACGACCATGACTACTTCCTTAACTATATAAGCGCTATATAACCATCTGAAATTAGATCTGAAGCATTTTGATTGGTTCGACTGATCACGTGGTGAGTTTGGAAGCGGATTTGAAAATTTTTCACTTATTACATTTAATTAGTATTTTCATGAACTGTGCAAAACTAAATAAAATATTCAGATGCTTCACACTGAAATTAAAAAAAGGTTGAGGATGATCGGGAATATACGCAGTCGCTTAATTAGTGAGGCAGCTTTGGTATCTTCTGAGTCTTTGTCTCATAGAGGTTCAAAGCCCCCGTATACGACAGAATGTATTTCCAGGTAAAACCTTAATTTAGCGTAGTAAATTTACCTGCAACATAATTCTTTTTATTTTTATGGAATCTTCTCCCAACATATTCAACACTCGCCAAATATTAGATTATTTAAGAATAAACTTCGGCTTGTTTGCGTGAAGACACCTCTAGGTCATCCAAGCAAACAAACTCACTAAATCCACAACTCTCTGTCTCCAGTTCACCATCATGGGCACTCAGGAACCGACTCTTTCCAACAACCATTTGTTCGTATCCAGCAATCACATTACTATCACAGTGTTGCAGCAAGAATGGCAATCGGTGTAACTGACACCATAACCAAACGCCAACATACATTTGTGAAGTGTGCAAGTAAAAATTGCTCATGAATTTCTGTATATTGTTGATGTTTAGTAGTGTTAACAGAAAACATCGTTAACAGAAAACAATATATAGGCCTACATTCATGATATGTGCAAATAAAAGTTGTTCAAAAGTATCTATATATTGTTGTTTATAATAATGAAAATCAGCGAATCAGCATTTTACCCACCAATCAGCATGACCAATCAGCAATTTCCAATCAGCATTTTACCTACCCCGATCAGCAGATCAGTAAATCAGCATTTTACCCGTGCCCTTCAAAGGGGTGTCCGCTTGATTATCCGAAGGTTGGATAGTCCAAAGGTTTGATAGTTCGAAGGTTCCATGGTCCGAAGATTCTATAGACCTACTCCGACATTAATTTAACGTGATTTATCGTTTTAGTGTCCCAAATTCCAGCAAGTCTTACACTATCGTTTTATCGTCCCAAATTTATTGCACCTGACAAATCGGCCATGACGCTCTTCCCGAAATTGATGAAAAAATATACCTGAATGGAAGCTGGATATGATGAAAGGAAATATACCTAAATGGAAGCTGGATCGATGAAAAAATCATGTTTAACTGGAGGCTGGACGTATTCAAAAGAATTATATTTAAATGGAAGCTGGATGTGATGAAAAGGTGATGAGGAAAACAGAATTGCAGTAATCCAATTTAGCGTGAACTATTGAAATGGCGATTGTAGATGCAGTTTTGGAGTTTCTTCGTCAATCCTTTCCATCATTTCTACATTTGTTTTATGTTCCTTTTGATTTTTTCCATTCTTCTCCATGTCCACATTTTGAAAGCCTCCAGTCTTCTTATGTCGTTCCTTAATTCCTCTGTGTGATACCAGTGGTGCTAAAATGTTTAATATATTTTTATGGTTTTATAAATTCAAAAACGTAAATTGTAAATATTTTTGTTGTAGGTGTCACATTACAATGCCTACGAGACAAGCAATCAAAGAATTTCAAAAATCTAAGAATGAGAGTTCTCCTTGCAATCTTCATATTGCTGCAACCGTTTGGATATGGTAACATTTTCTCCAATTCATATGGATGTGGCGGTCCCAAGTAAATGTGTGCTATTTTGTCAACAACCTTTCTGGGAAAATTCTTCTGTTGCTGCCAGTTGTGTAGGATCTCCTACATTACCTTCTTCCTCCATCTTTGCCTGCATTTATTCCACCCTCAATGCATTCTTGTAGCAACATACATTCCTGTCTCAATTGTTAACTGCCCCTTTGGTTTTCCTTATATTCTTCTACCTTCTTGCATCATGTATTCATGCTTGATTGGCTTATTTTATCAGGTCATTTGGATGTGAGCTTAAAATGCTTTTCACTAGTGTGTTCTTGTTTTGGCATGAAATGTATGAATAACAACACTCCCATATATTGAACACACCTCTCTGCGACACTTTCAAATTACAGCAATTTTGGCATGAAGTTGAGCAATGGCGAGTTTGATGATTTATCCGATGAATATATGGGAACTAGCTGTTAACCCGTGAAAAATCACAGGTCATACTTAATTTTGATGTTGCTAGAGTAGGCCTAGTGGTTAAGACACTGGGTCACAGAGCTAAAATACACATAAACTTAACGAAACGGTCAAGGCGAATAATGTGCGTCATCTAAATATAGGTCAAGTTGGCCGTGATCAATACTAAAATACACCAAAAATACTCATCACCCGTTAAGATTCCATTTCATTTTAAAAACTGCAAAATATACTTACATTGCACGATGTATTTAATTTTAATAACTGCAAATATACTGACAAATACACGAATAAATATTTTTTAAACGCGAATCGGACATTTTTTTATTCTGTTATTTGAAAGACTCTAACCGCACCCGGTGCAGTAACGTTTATGGAAGATCTACGGAAAAACTGGCTAAAGATTACTGCACCCGGTGCTGCAGAGTCTATATTTAGGTCAGACAGACAGACAAATAGACAGACTGATGGGCCTATTAGGTAATTATTAGTTTAGGATTGGCTTGAGATTGCAACAGGTTTGAGAGTCCCAATTGACCCATTTGTGCTTGAACCATTCCAGGTGTTGAATTCATACACTGTTGATATACTATATGTAAGTACATGGAGGCCTATAGGGACACATTCTAAAATTTCAAGATGGATTATTGGAATATTTGATATCACTGCTAATGAGATTGCAATTAATAAATAAATATTACTAATATAGATTATGTTAGTTTAAGTTAAAATTTTGGAGCATCAATTTTGAGGCGACAGATTGATAATTCACCTTTCAGCAGCCATGCTTTTATCGAGTTAGTACCACAAAATGCTTGCAAGGAAGTGTGAAACTTTGGTATTCAGTGTGCACATTAGTGGTTTGATTACTGTATTGTTGATTAGGAGGGTGATGTTTAAATCATCGCTAAGGCAGAATTTTGTATCAGGATTTGGCTCAACTTGCATTTGTTAGACCAGTTCAGCTATGATAAGTGTAATAATCAGTAAGCCCTATCTTCATACACACAAAGCAACAAGAATGATAATGATGATAATAGTAATAATAGCAATGATGATTGTGATAATTTAGTATATTATAATGATTGTTAATAATGTTACTGTTATGCATGAGACATTTTAGAAGATAGACACGAAATTCACTTCTTTTTTGAGCATAAATCTATAAGTCTGTGTCGCATTCAAGGAAACATTTCCAGATGACTACATGAAGGCTGGGATGATAACTGAGTCTTCAGATGGCAGTCATTTCTACTCCTAGCCTAACTTTTGTTCCTTGTGTTTCATTTATAACTCAGGTAAAGAAAATAATAATAAAAATGCTAATAATAATAATAAATAAAAATAATTATATAGCAATAAATGCTGTATTTGCCTCAAGGCAAAAATTAGAACTAAGATATAAGTTTATGTTATATGTTATATATATTTCATATTTTGTAGCACCATTACTACCGACAAGAGATGTCTGCCAAGAATGACCATTCCAGAAACAAATCTCCCTGTTTTTGCAAAAAACAAGGATAAAATATTATTGCAAAGCGGATGACAACTAATCGTATTTTGTCTTTTGTCAAATGTAATCAGAAAAACAGCTTTTATTGCACAATTCTTGTTGCATGGGGTTTGACTGTTGGTCAACTTAAGCATGGAAATCAGAATCTGTTGCATGCTGATGTTTTTATTTTGACAAAATTCATATAATTTGTTTGATTGCTATGTCATGTTATGATCTATTCAATCATTTACACTGTCTGACCGCTGCTGTCTTGACACTTAGTGATTGTAGTGTTTGATTCAATAACAACATGGGTTTAAAGTGGTTCATAGGACTTAAGCTAGTTCAGAAGCATCTATTTTAAAATCTCTTAAAAGCTGTGATAGTGTCCACTGAGGCAGTACTATCATCCTAACCATTCAGCAAGTCTCTGGACAGTTCTTGCACCGAAGAATTTTCGCCGTTCGATTAAATCATGATGCCAATCTTTTGCATTGGTGATCATAGTTTTTGAATCATTTTTACTGTTTCGTTTCAGGAAATGCTAGCCTAGTCAGCGTTAGAACAGCCACGGAAGTACTTTTAAATGAATCGACCTATTTGAACTGTTCAACGTCTGTTTTATCGGACGACATTAACTGGTACCATTACGATGTTGGCGCACAGGCCCATGAGATGAGATCAGTCTATGCCTATCAACAAATCTATGAATTTTACAGGAACGACTTTAGAATCGAAATAAGCCTCTGCAACGATACCAAGGCCTACAATTTAATTATTCTGTCGGCAAAGTCAAAATACGCTGGAACTTATTTGTGTCACTTAGCGGGAGGTACTGAAGGCAATTCTATGCAGCTGATTGTTCTGAGTGAGTCATTACAGTACTTTGCATCATTCACAACAACGTATAATTATATTCATTCATTCAAAATACTTATGTAGTGCCTTTTCAGAATAGCTACTTAAAAATGCTCTCAACTCTAGCCTGGACAAAACGGTACCACTACATGATTTAGACAACAGAAGTAACTCCAGAAAAAGACCATTCTATACGATGGGGACTGCCACAGAGAATGTGCAATTTTGCGCAGCTGATCTAAGGGCAAATGGAACATCAAGAACCTCTCTCTCAGCACAGCAAATGGAGCAATTATTATGTATATAATATATAAATATGTTGCAGTTGTTCAAATTTTTCAGTAAGATGTCTTCCATCTACTAATTATGCAATCAAGCCATGTGTTATCAATGCTGGAATGCTCGAGTCTATTGAACAATGTTGTAAGGCAGAGTGCAACTGTATTTATGAACTGCTAATTATGGCATATATTATACTTGTCTCGCAGCCCAGCAGCATGTGGTTGAATTTTTAACTCAGCACCATTTAGCCCCTGAAAATACTTCCTAGTTGGTTTACCCGATCGCAGGAGTTACATTTGTATGTGTGTGTTCTGAGTGAGACTGTGGTTTGATAAATGGTTTGATAAATAGCACACGTGATTTGCCTAGCTCGGTTTAGTGGGCCGTTGATTGATGTCTGTTACATTTGACAGCGATGTTACATTGGATACTAATTGGTGTTGATTATTATAATAATCAGTGATTGCCTTTTTCACCCAACTGCCTAAATGCAGGATTAAACTTTAGAGTTGATGAATGAGATCTTTTGTAATTTTTGAAGGAATTGTGCTATAGAGAGTTTTGTGACCAAGTTGAGGTAATTTTGTAAAGGATATGGAACTTACAATGATCACGGTGAAGACTGATTTATTTATTAAATATTTTCATATGTAGTCAGTTGCATGCTGAAACTAAACATTGTAAACAACCCTCTGCTATTGGTACAGCATTAGCGCATTCGATGTAGAGAGGAAAAGGAAAATCAGCATCTTTTATCTAAACCCACGAAGCAGTTATCGGTTTGAAATGTTGGTGATTTCACTTTTTGCCCAACTTGAGTCCTCTCCCTTGCCGCCTTTTCTTCCCACGAATAGTACTAGGAAGAATAAATATGATTTTTATTTAATTATATTAATTCCAGACTGGACTGGACAGATATTTGGTTCGTATTTTCTGTTGCACCTACTTCCCTTACCATCTTAGCTTATAATGAGTACACTGACTGTACACGGTCGGTGGTATGATGAGAAGGCAAGGGAGAGAACTGGCCACCCGCTCTTGTATGTTGAGGCTAAGAGAATGAAGTCACTAACACTTTATAGTCTTGGCTGCTTCATGACTGCCTTAAGGGACTGTTCTTCTCAACACGTGAGTGTCAAATTATTCATTATGTTTCGATTGATTGTTTTACAGAGGCACTTCCACTGTGTTTGAGCAACATGAAACCGGATGGAATAATTGGACCGAACAGTTGTGGAATTGAACCTGAGGAACTGCACCTGTCTTGTAGCGTGGCATACATTGGTAACATTCATCCGCAGTTGGAATGGAGGACACTTGGCTGGAATGGTCCACTCGAAGGAAATGTTACTGAGGAAACTACAAGCAATATTTATAAGCACAAAGTGAGAATGAAAAGTGACCTTAACATGGATGGTTCTTCCTTTGTCTGCCAGACAACAAGAGCAACAGGAAGACAGTACAACTGCACCACTGATGTTGTCAATATACTATGCAAGTATTCTGGATGAGTCATTTTTATGGTACAATTGAAACTAAGTTTTGACCTTCATGCAATTTGTGTCTTGCTGGATATTGCTTTCAGATTGAAGATTGAAATTTTAGTCTGTATGACATATGTCTGTCTTTTGTATTCATTTCCCAGTTCTTTTGTAGGTGTTTAATCTGGTGGTCAATGTGCTAGACTATCAATCGAGGGGTCAGAGTTCAAATCCTTGCTGTGGTTGATAGTGTTTCAAGAATTCTGCTGTTCTTGTGCACCCTATCCAATGAGTACACTGACCACACACTGTCAGTGGGAATATGTTATGGCAAGGGAACAGATTGGTCACGCACATTCATATGCCGAGGCTAAGAAAATGAAGTTTGACACTTTACACTCTTGGCTGGCTATCAAAGCTAGCCTTAGGGACTGTTATTTTCTTCAATCCTGCCTAAAAGATCAATTTCAAGGTTAGTTCTTTGCTAACCTAATTTCTGCTTGAAATGACCTAAAACTACATAGTTTTAAAGTTCCAATTGAAAATATGAATAGCCTTAAGATTTCTTTTCAGCCGGGGTTGTATCGGTAGGGCTTCTGAGCATTAACCATGAGGGGCATCATATGAATTTTTTTAATTAATGAATAAATAAATATTTAGCAGTCAAAAATTACCTATAATTTTGCATTTCTATTTTCTCTTTCCAGATATTTTTAGTACATCATATCTTACAGATAAACTGTTAAATGAAGATATAAACTGTTCGGCCAACACAAGCAGTCAGTCTTGTCATTACAAGTGGAAGTGGTTTAACGAAACAGATGTTCAAACAGAGTCAAACGATCAGACTCTCAAAGTCGAAAAGACTGGACAACATCGATGTGAGGCTACATGTGAAATTCGGAATCAAGCGTGTAATGTTACTGTCAGCTTAGTTAATGCCACTGCAGGTATGTTGATATTCACCTTGCATACTTGTTTATGTGTTGATCACTTGATATTGTGTTGTATTGTGTTAAGCATTTTTAAAGCACCTCCATTAGGGTGAACCATTCAGAAGTTCTCTCAGTGCGCAAGACCCTGCGAGAAGAAGTAGATTTTGAGAAAGTCGAAAGAGGATGAGAGATTGCCAAATGGAATTTTCAAAAGAATAGAAGGAGAAACCGAGAGCACATTCCAGAGAGAGCCATAGCTCCCTTTCGTGCCTCACAAAAGTATTACCTTCACAAATCTAGATGTAAAATGTTATAAATATGGATTCTGTGACTAGCAAGCAAAACAGTGCACATAAAAATAGTGAATTCGCCAATGTGGGGTCCGACCACTGGATAACCATCCTCGGTTTATGGATGGCATCCTGTTCGGTGTCTCTCTGAATTAGTAGTGTAGAGGGATGGCATTGATTTTAGATTATCACATGAGATCTCATGTGAAAATTGCTCAGTGAAAATTGCTCAGTTCCACTGGTGCCCTAACTGATGCTATGATACAAGGGTTATATATTATACATATGCTGAATGTTGGTTGGTCTGTCACATGTGGTGTGGGGGGAGGTAAAACGCAAAGCATGAAAGTAGTGAGACTTCAGAGAAGGGGACATTAATATGATGCATGAGACATATTGGTAGATCATTGATGAGCTGTTGAAATAAGTTTTAAGGTTTCCCATCCAAGTTATGACCTAGAGCAAAAATATGATGTTCAAACAGGTTCCAAGACTACAGATTCCAAGGACAATCCTTCAGCAGTGTTGCTGTGGCCTTTTGTGTTCGCATCACCCGTCTTTATCTTCATCATTGTGGCTGTGCCTGTCTTATGGCTCTGCTGGATGCAGTATCGTCGTAGGCCATTGGGTAAGTTTATATTCAAATCCTTATTTAGTTTCATGGGTTGCATGATTGTCTTGTGTTTAGCTTGTGGGGTGTGATTCAAATTCCCATCTAGACAGAAATTGGTTCAAAGTTTCTGTGTCCTAGCAAACTGATCCATGATGGCCTATCAGGGCTTTTGTCTATGTGCACATTTGCATCCATGTGATAATTTAAAGTGATCTATTTTGAGATATTTATCTGAAAAATTGTGATCATTATACTTTCAATATTACTTATTAGTTGAATTTTATACATTTTCATCAGAGTTTGAAAGGCATTTTTGTGTAGTGTTGTCAATTGTTGTAAGAAATTAAGGCTTCTAAAGAATAACAGATATTTTTTTGATTCCATCAGAAATATTTTAGTATTGTATCTTCAGTATTTAGTAATTTTATTTATTTTCACTAATGTGAGAAATTGGTTATATGTTTCCTGCTGGTCTCTCATTACTTATTCTATCAAAATATCTAACTTTATAGCTTTCAAGTGTACTTGCATTTAAAAAACATGTCCACTGATAATTTACTAACTTGATGTATTGAAATTTTGAAAGGATGTGACAGTGGATGATGTATGTTGTACTTTCCATTATGTTTCTTAGCTGAAGTAGAAGAAAGAACTGAAGAAAGACAGGAAGACTTGCTTTCTTTGGCATATCCTCTAACAGAATCACATGCTTCAACTCCAGGTGAAAGAAAATCAGAAATATTCAAGTATTTAGCAGCTTATTTATTTAATTTCTTCATTGTGAGATAATATAGTTGGTTTTGCATAATTTGTAGTACTTTAATTGAGGTCTAGTAATTTTACACTGCCAGTCCACACAAGGTATACCGCATGGCAGCAGTGATACATTATTTTCCGTGTGTGTATCTGCTTTCAGATTAGTGGGTGTGATAACATTTATATCTTAGCATAATCAGTTATGCAATTTAGTGATGTTAAACGATAACCGGAATTCCGGTTTTGAAAACGGTAACCGGTTTTTGTCATTTGCAAAACGGTATTCAGATTTTTTTTCGCCTTTTTCTTTATCTCACATATCCCGGATTCATTGCCATAGGAAGATGCTCAAGTAGGGTCGGTCAACTTCAAAGGTACAGACGCGGCTAAGCGAAATATTCCCGTCCACGTCTTCCAACAGGGTAATTAAAAGCTGCCGATTGCTAATATATGGCCCTTTTATTGAGACAAGCCTAACATGGGAACATGAGCAAGGGCAAGGGTAACCCAAGCCAACAATGATAGCAGCACTCGCACAGAAGACCTGACTTCAAAGCACCCACTTAAACTCTTCGGTATCGAATGTTGACGTTGCATTGCGATACGTAATACATGAAGTAATGTGCAGAGTTGTGTTGTATTACAATTTACAATATTTTCTAAGAACACCCATATAAACCAGTAACCAATTTAAAACCCTTCTTTAAAATCTAGCAGTCGGTTTGCCCCAAAATCCTGTATTAACAACCCTAATGCAATTCCGTGTGTGTGAACCATATGCCACACTTTTGTTTCCTCAGGATGAATGTTTGCTTTTACTTACGTATTCAGGTGACTCAGTTATAACAACAGTAACACAAATTGATGAACTTTCAGGGGAAATTATGGGAGATGTACCTCAAGGTTCACTTGCATTACCTGAAGGTGATAGTAAGTAAACTATTCCACTTTCTCATAAATCATTATTATAATTCATTTGGAATTATTAATTTAAGTTGGTTGCTTTAAATCTACTCAATATTCTCACATTTTTTAACCATTCTTGTCTGTTTGCTGATAGCGCAAACTTTTTAGCATTGTTTGAATAATCATTTTTACAATTCACTTGGGAAATTGAAGAAATATCTCTGTAATCAATCCTCAGAGTTTTACTTACTAATTATTGCATTTATAGCAACATTTCATTGATTTCTTATGTAGTCGATAATGACATTTAGCTATGTCAATGATAAAGAATTGCTCTAAAGTTTACTAACTTTAGTCTTAGCCTTTGTTAGCTACAGAGGTTGTTTTGATTGCAGCAGAGGATGAATCATGTGACTTGTGCATTTCATACATTTTTTAAATTGATCCTCTGTATCACCAATACTCATGAATAAATGAATGTAGAATTCCTTTTTAATTTGTTCATTAGGAATATATACATTTCTTGTTCTTGTACATGTCTTTCATACATGGCGTAGGGCTTTTTGGCGCGGATATCTGATACAATAAAATAATGTAATATGAAGCATGATCGATGAAAATAATTACGCTAAACTGGGAACTGGAATGATGAAAATGATCATGCTTAGATAGAAGCATAGATGGATATTGGAGTTCTACTCGTCGTGGAACACTTTTACGCACAATCTTTTCTTCAATCCCTGCTTCCTATTAAATGGCATTATTTTTTGTCAATCCAGCTTCCATTTAGGCATAATAATTTTCATCGATCCAGCATCCATTTAAGCATGATTATTTTCAGCAATACAGCTTCCGTTTAAGTATGATTCTTTTTCATAAATCCAGCTTCCATTTAAGCATGATTCTTTTCCTCATATCCAGCTCACAGTGTACCAGTATCCTTTTAATTGATCCAGCTTCTAGCTAACCATGACTTTTTAAATATATTTATATTATATATAAAATACAATGTTATTGTATATAAGAGAGATCTGTGCCAGAACGTTAAAACGGCGCTGCGCCAAAACGGCTGCGCCAAAACGTCATATACTGTACTACGAGACTAGTTATCTATCATCTGCTGGGTTGCAAAGCATCTTACAAACTCCTTGGTCTTTTTTGTCTCAACGAGACTACAGCATGTCGAGCACTAAATGAAAATGAGCTAAATAATATTAATAAATGAATAATCAAAATATGCAAAATACAGTGTATTCAATATATGAAATCAATAATGCGATAAAAATGAGATAAGTAAATACATAAAAGAAATAAAATGTGCTAAATAATATGCTACTAAAGCGAGTCTAAAATCGTCTGTATGTAACCTTTTGCATTATTGTTATTTCACAGAAAGTGTCCACTGTGACCTGATTGCCAAAAAGCTATGCACGATGACATTGGAAGACGAGGAAGACACTGTTATCACAGGATTGACGATGATGCATAACGAACTGTTTATTGTGTTTGAGCAAAGTTCTGAAGTGGTGGTATATCAGGCAGAATTGTTAATTTATAAACGTTCACTTATGGTGTCAGAACTTGAAAGTCCAGTTGATATTACGTCTAGTGCTAAAGAAAACTATCTGTGTATATCATCCAGAGATAAAATGTTCAAAGTTGATGGAAATGGTCAAGTGATTTTAACTTGGTGCATTGAAGAGGGCGGTGGTACTTTGTCTGTTACTCGAGATCAAACGGTTATTCTAAGTGTGTGGGCAATAAGTGTATTGAGAGAATATTCAACTGATGGGAAGGTGATCTGTGAAGTCAGGTTACCTTCTGATGTTCATTTACTGCATGCAGTCAAAATAAAGGATCTCTTTGCAGTAAGCATTGAATCTCATATGATGCATAATGTCTGGGTAGTAGATGTGAATGGAAGTGTTATTCATTGTTTTGGTGGAATGGTAGGTCTTCCAAAGTATTTAGCTGTTAACACTGATGGATGCATATTTGTTGTTGATCAACAAAATAGTTGTGTGTTGTTGTTGAATCCAAGTTTGGAATGTTTGAAAGTAATCCTTGCAAGTAAGGACGGAATATTCTGTCCGTCGAGGACTTTTCTGGATGAGGTTAACAGTCGGATATTTGTTGCTGATGTTGATAAATATGATGTCAAAGTTATTGCCTTTGAACTTCAGAAAACCCTGAGGGTATTATTGCCAAGCAACATTTATGATGAATCTACGCAGCCCAGTCACAAATTCCAGGAAGATGTCATGTGAGATTGACGATTATGTTATATTTTGGGTTGCCACAGAAAATTCTGTTCTGTATGTTCACAAGAGAAGTCATTCTCAAAGTATTACTACTTCCGAGGCTCCGAATATTTTTCATTTTCGAAATGATCTCTTCTTGAACTAGTCTTTAAAACAATCATTTGAACTTTCAAAACATTTCCAGTTTTCAATGTCCATAATTTTTTAACATCAAACGTGTTAACTTTCTGGTTTATGTGTTCAGTTTAACAAACCTATTCATTGATGTAAAATATGTTGACACTGAACATATCTTGTTGTCACATTTGTATTTTGTCTTCATGAATGTGTGTTAATCAAAGCAGAATACTCTGACCCACAAACTGGCTAACCTAGAGAAGGCGATGATTTTCGTATTCTTGGTATCAAGCTGAACAGTTAATACTTGACACCTAGTTTCAGCTCTTTTGTCCAGCCATTGTACATAATCAGCTTTGCATAAAAGTCGTTTCCTGCTAGGACCTACATGTATATTATACTGAATATAGGCCTAATTTCAATGAATATCGACAGCAACTTTGACTTGCTTAAATAAGACTCGCTTAACCAGGACTTGGGCTTGCTTAAATAAGATTTGGACTTGCTGAGATAGGACTCTTAAATAAGACTTGGACTTGCTTAAATATAACACTCACTTAAATAAAAAGTCCTATTCATTACACAGTATGAGAACCTGAACTCACTGACAATAACATAAACTTGTTATGTAAAAATGAAAGATACCATTGCTAACTGTTCAAATACCGATGTTTGTTACTGTATGAGGTGAATGCATTTGATCTCAATGATTCATATAATTACAATTTGTGCGTTCTGTTGGTAATTTTCATAGCTACCAGAAAGGATGTTTTTATATTTAATGTCTTCATGCATTGCATTAATACAGAAAATCGTTTTCTATCATGGAATTGTGCTCAGACCATTAATTTTTAGAATCAATATACATGTATAGTTTTTTATTGATTTGTTTAATGATGTTTAAGTGTTTACTTCAGCTATTAGAACAAGAATACTGTTGCTTTTAGTTGTGTTCTATTTAGACTTAAATTACCAATAGACATTTGTTTAGTGATGCAGGATGTTTAGGGGTTTGCTTCAGTTATTAGAACAAGAATGCTGTTGCCTTTAATTGTGTTCTAATGTGTCTTAAATTGCCAATAAACATTTGTTTAGTGATGCAAGCTGTTTAGGGGTTTACTTCAGTTATTAGAACAAGAATACTGTTGCCTTTAATTGTGTTCTAATTTGTCTTAAATTGCCAATAAACTGTTGTCAGCATTTGTTGTATAATTGTACATGGTGGTGAGATTGTCTTTGTGGGTCCCACCAGCAGGAACAACCTCCCCTTCCTCTTTGGAATGAGCTGCTCTCTCTTCCCACTGCTGCTTGCCAGATGCGCTTGAAGACTTTCCTGTTCTGTGTTGAGTCGTGAGTGTCTCTATTTAGAGTGGCGTTATATAGCTTATAATTGCTCCATTACATTGTCTAATGGTTAAAATGCTTAACTTTTCAATTCCCGACCATGGCAGAAATGCGATTATAAACTTCTGCTTCCCTCCACAACTGTAATGATTCAACTGATCTTAAACTGTCCGTGAGAAGATGAGGATGAGGCAGTTAGGTGAAGTATTGACCACCCGCCCTCATATGCCGAGACTAAGCATAGTGAAGTCGCTAACACTTCATAAGAATGGCACCTGATGGTTTATCAAAACTGAAGAATAGCCTTTGCAAGAATTTACACCAAGCCTAACGATTCTACATAATTATACCAAAACGGAAGCTGGCTTGACAGATCTGCGCAGGTCTTTCACTCAAAACACTTAAAACAAATCCTACCGGAATTTCTCCCCTTTTGCCGCTTCAATTCCATCGTAGGCATAGTCAGCGATCTGACTGATTGATCTTACAATTATAATCTCCACAGATCTTTCGACCGTATTTGACCGCCTGGCCGTGTGAATCTTGACATAGAACCCATTCCGATCTTAATTTTCTAACCCAAGCATATAATATTAGGGACCATCAGTCGAATGGAATCACTACAGTGGCAGAGGTTCTTTGATTAGCGGCAAACGGCAATTTTGATAAAGACTATTTCTGAAGACTAGGCAATGCAATTACATGCTTTTGTAACAACACTAGCTATATATGGCAGTCCTCTCTGCCACCATGCCCTTATATATATACATAATATATATATTATATATATATATATATTATATATATATATATTATTTATATATGCGCCATATAATACACATTCATGACACCCCATCACTAACGTGCCAGACAACGGAAGGCAAAAATGCCTGTAGTCTACTGAAACACCTAGCAAAAATGTTTTGTTCATTCCCCTAAAAATATTTTCTTAAGACTTTGTCATGTTGCGAGTCAGATTTGTTAACCATAATGGGCAGCAAATTTGATCTTGTTCGATCTTGGACTAGATAAAATCTCAACCTTAAACAATATTGAAAGATTCTATTACTATGACCAGCATTGGCATTCATAGCAAGTTCACCATGAGCCTTTCACTGTGGGACTGTAGAAAAGAATGGATGTCAGACTTCAATCTATACGGGATATAATAATACGTTTTCGTTAACTGATGAAAAAAATGTGAAAGCAACAGATTTCAACACAAGCAGGTTTGCAAGTCCGATTCGAATCAAGATATACAGTCCCTTGACAAAAAAATATTTTACCGCTGCAACGCATAGGCTAGTTCTAGACGTAAGCCTTATTGTTCTGTTTCAGCATAATAAGAGCTTTAATAGACATATTATTTGAATAGCTAGACTTTGGCAGCCATGTTCAAAAGCTTTCGAGATTTAGTGCAACTAAACCATGCTGTGAAAATTACGAACTCAATCTGTGCGCCGTGCATTTAGAAATCAATTTGGTTAAAGGAAAGTTCAAATTATTGTGAGGTACTCTGAGGGAATTTCGGCTACGCAATGTTGCTCTTTGATGTCACACTGTACTTCATTATCATCATCAGGTCTATGTTCGCCAATTTCTATAGACTCCTCAGCATGAACCACAACTTCATGTTCGTCAGCCGGAGACGAGAGCTGCCGTTGCTCACTGGACTCTTGAAATTCTTGGTGAATGAGGCTGTCATAAGCATGTTGAATGTAATCTTTAGGGATGCGACTGGAATAGCCAGTTGATTGCATTGGATTAGAAATTGTCGACTCTATCGTAATGCCCAGCTCATTGATTTCATCATAATAATATGCTGATGATCTTACAGCTGATTCCACAGTTGGGATGCTTTGCCGAGGTATTTCGTTCCGCATGGCTAAAATAATAGTAATATCCAATATTAATGGGCCCATTGAAAATAGAAACTGCCAAGTTGATCGTAAATCCAAATACACAGATCTCAGTAATCACGAATATCGTGCCTCCAGCTGAAATTCATATTACCATATTTCTTGAAAGACATCATTTGATTAGTTTCTTACTTAGCATTACTTTTCATTGTTCTGACTATACTAGCTGTGAAAATCCACCTTTCGAAACTCAGAAGTCGGTCATTTTAACTTTGTTTACATAAAAGAGACGAAACAACAGCACCGGATGCGGCAAGGTTTTCGCTGCATATCATTAAGGTCAAGCTAATTACATATGCCGTACGCAACAACAGCACCGGATGCAGTAAGGCGCAGGCTTACGAAAGTTTGGCGCAAACCCGGGTCAATAAGTGAAACGTCAAAGTATGACAGATGCATGTGACTTAGGTATTTTCTATTGTTGATCCATCGATTTAAAATATAATAATATATTCGTTCTATTTCAATCGGATAAACCGCATTGTTATGATGACCAGTAGGCCCTACAGTCTAAACGGATAACGACAAGTTATAATAGGAATCGAATTCAACTGTCGGTGAATTCAACTCCTCGCCATGCGAGGCGCTATGCATCTATGTAAGTTCCGATCTGCAGGACGGCTTCAATGTATGTCAACCCTGGACAAGTTATGTCCACGCACGTGATTGATTCAGAGTTATTGACGTAATTGCTCTAAATGTGCTTCGTCATATTATGCCGTGAACACACCCAGTGGCGTAGCGAGGCAAAGTGCCGCCTGGGTCGAAGGCACAAAATGCCGCCCTTGTCTATTGTTTCCAGCACTTTATTCTTGTGTATATCCCGGGATCTGCACAAACGCAGTGATAGGCATATTTTCTCACATCATACTGCGCATGCAGTATGGTGGGTGGGGCGCTCTTATGTAGATGACTGCCTCGGGCGCCAAATTACCCGAGGATTGCTCTGATGTCTATAAACATTAGGTGCCATTCGATCATTTCGATGGTACTATCGTAGGCCTATATGTAAGTTTTAAGTCGAGAAAAATCTAAAAAGCATTGTGCCATGTTTAGACAAGAGGAAAGAGAATCTTGTAAATCCAATATTACAACAATAATTTTTTATTTATTTTCTTTACCGAAAATTCCGCCCCTAGGACAAGTGCCGTCTGGGGCGACTCGCCCCATCGCCCCCCCCCCCCCCGTCGCTACGCCACTGAACACACCATGAGGAGTGGATGCACTAACCTGTTGGTCTTCTGCTGATTGAAACACAACAACCAAGACTGACAACTGCCACAATGACCGTCAAGACAAAAACACAGATCCCAGTAATCACGAATATCTTACTTCCATCTGAAATTAGCACTGCTATAGAGTTAATATTATTTTCTAAGAATGAAGAACAAGTACGAAATCATCGTCTTTTACATTGTCTAGACCTAAATACACGCGGATAATAAATATAATGTCTATTATTATGTTCGCAACGCATAGATAAAAGTAAGATACAATGTATTTCAATGTTGCTTCTGCACTCAGCGGTGTTGAACAAGCTGTCGCTCTGTAGCTCTATTCCGTCTTCGAGAGGCGTTTTAAAAGTTTTGAGATTACGATTACGATCATGCCCTCAGCGAAAATCGTTATAAAATTAATGCTTTAAATTCAACTTTCCGAAGGGAAGACTAGTTGGCGAAGGTGAGAACAGAAAACGCAATTAAATTAATGAAGACGACTAACATTGCATTCCTTCAACATAGCTTATTCAGAAGTGCTTGCAGCCCAACTGCAGCGATAAAGAACTATATCTTTTCAGCGCATGTAAATCGCACATTCAGAATCATTGACTGAAAGAGTATGCAGGTCTAAAGGAAGGTTATGCCACATCTGGTCGATTTAAAACCACTTAAATGGCATGATGTTGCGTCACTGACGCAGGGCCTAGCCTAAATACTAAAGGAACTATAGGCTACCTACTAGCAGTTGACCAATTGACTACACCTACAATACAAATGAACTTTGAAAATGCCCTCGTTACGAAGCTCAGATAGCCTACATGTAATGAACAGGGCTGTTAACAATCCTGGAAAGAGCATTGCAATAGCAATACCAATATTCCTGATTTAAAGTATCGCGATACCAATGCCAATACGTTTTCTGAAAAGTATTACAATACCAATACTTTTACTAATACTTTTCTATATGCTTGCTGAATTCGATCGGGGCACCGATTCATGCACCGATAATTATAAGAAATATCCCAAGGAATCGCATGGACCAATCACAGAGCATCTGGATAAGAGGAATGGCCACTCGTCAAATATCCGTGTACACGCTACTTTCTAAATTTTTATTCTATTTGAAAATATGGTGTTTTAAATCTATAAAGGCATTTATTGTATTTTGACGACATACCCGGTAGACATTCGTAAATTTGGTTTCACAACTAAGGGTTGATGAATCAGCTTGTTATTTTTAAAGGATTTAAAACTTATGGCTTCTGAATATCGCCCAAAAACTGTTGACACGAAGGAACATGGGGACTTTCCAGTGATGTTCATATTGGTCCTTGGGCCAATCACAATGTCTCTGAAGTAGCCTTCAGGCAAGCTGTTCGAACACAATGCTCTGATATCGTACTTGTAATCTTCGTTTCCTTAGTCCTATTCATTTTCAAGATCAACTAAATTCGCAAGCATTCTAAAATTAATTAGGCAAGGCACAGTGAACGCAAAAGGACACCACATGCTTACTTCGATCATTTCTCTATAAATTTATAAATTATTCCATCTGTTGGCACCAAGGCTTATATGGCCGGGAAAAGATATATACAGGGCCCATATATACTGACAAAAGCCCTAGTAATAAACATACAACCATTTACGACAGGCTAAAACAACAGGGAATGCCGAAAGTGACATGACTTAACACACCGTAAAATTCATGCTTTTAAGTGGTAGAAATATTATATTGAACACGAAGCCTCATGTTTCGATAAGAATGACCGCAGACCTGAAAATGCAATCGCAATGGTTGTCGTGCCTTTGCTGTCAGCATCTGCCACAGTACAAGCTGTAGAAGCATTTGGACTCCAGTTTGCAGGCCACATGTGGTTGAAGTCGGGTATGTTGGTGGCATTTGTTTTGAGTTTCCCATTATGCCAAGTGAAGTAGGTCCGACACGAAAAGTAAGATTCGTAGTTGGTTGAATCAATGAGGACAATTAAGGTTGAAGTACTTGAGTTATGAGTTATTTCGCTGTCTGTGGCATTTAACACCAGAGACCCTTCGTCGTTATTTGCATTGACTTTATGTTGTCTCCATTCCATGGTAGGCGCCCAGTTGCCTCGGAAGTTCACTCTACACTGCATCCAAATGTAATCTCCCTCCGACAAAGATGTACTCGCAGTCAGATTTGCTTCGCATATTGGATCAGATTCTAATAAATGATAATTATAGTATTGAGATACAACTAGACTATAATACGTGTAAAGTTTATCCACAACTTTTGGTTACTTCCTAATCTAGATTTTCACGTATGCCTACTCGCTTGAAAACATTTTTCGCAAAGCATTTATGTCGCCTATAGGTCTACTGGTTAACGGAAGGCATAGGCCCTACATTTTTCTCATATCTCGTGATGCGCTGTCAAGGAATGGCCGCTATATATAGAGGGCCTTTTACGTTAGTTCAATATTTATGAGCTGCATTATAATTTTTTTAAGATAATTCCTAGTTAGTAAACATGAAAATTGAACCAGCGAATAAGCATAGCACACGAATTATTCGAATAAATAATCTTAAATACTTGCCAAAGACGATTAGTTGAGCGCTAAATTTAAATTCCGTTGTTCCTGAGAGAGTTTCTCCCCGACAGATGTAAACCCCAGCGTCCTTTGTTCCTGTCGAATTGGAATAAAGTGTAACGGAACCTTCACGATCCGAAACAACACCAAACCCAGATACGTTCCGACCCAACGATATGCCTATCTTTTCGATTGTAGCAATCACTCTTGGCGATGTACTTCCTGCTTGGAGATTCTCCCACTTCCGAAATATCGATCCATTGTCAGTCCGACATTCCATCTCCATCCTTTGACCCACAATCACTGCTTTGTTACTCGGAGAATTTATTAAAGACGCTGCAGAAAGAGCTGCAACATGACACAGGTGAATTATGATCATGCTTTGTCTTCGCATACAAAGTAGCTTAACTGAAGTATGTACATCATTTCACCTCTCACACCACGTAACACCGCAATGTGCGTCAACTTCATTCTATTCGCAGTTCCCTCTCATTCCATGCTATCACAAATTTAGTCCACGCCATGGTATGCACTCGGGTGGACTTTGGAAATGTTGCATACATTGGTCTTTCTTCCTCCATGCAGTTCTCTCAAACTTTAGTCTATTCTTAATGCCGCTGCTCGTCTGATAGGTGGCATTCCAAAATTTACCAATATTTTATGCTTCATTCGTGACTCACTGCATTGGCTACCTATTCAATAGTGTAAGCAGTTTAAAACCATTTCCCCAATGCGCAACTGCCTATACATTTGATGGCCCCAACCTACCTGAGACTTTTCTGCACTTTGGTGTCCTCTATACCTGCAAAGGCCTTCTTGTGATCTTCCACTCGCGGCATTCTTTTTGTTCTGCGCGTGCGATTTGCCATGGCCCAGTCGAAGAGCTCTGCCGATGTTGGCCCTTCAGCTTGGAACTGTCTTCCACAATCCCAGCGTCTGGAATTAATGACCTTCTCACCTTGCCAGTTTCTCACTTTGCCAGTTTCGGAGCTTCTGTTTCCTTGCCCACACCAGACGCGCGTTGAAAGCGCTATATAAATGCTTGATTGCATTACCGCCATTTCGAACCCTAATCGACTGCGGCTGGAATGGTAATATTCTGCTTAATAGTATGTATTGATGCAAACAGATAAAGTGAAATGGCTGATCTCTCTTCTCAGATCGATGCCCTGCGTGCATGGAAAAGTCTTTCGAAGGCTCGAAGTTTTAAACAGCAATTGAAATTGTCAATACAAGGCTTGACTGCATAAAGGACAAACAAAATAATATCTACATATAAAAAGCAATTGAATGTACTTAATGTGTCCTCTTTGCAGTAAACTATTGTGTTTGTTAGCTCTTGTGCTGACAACTGAAATTGCGTAGCGCCACATAAATAGTTCTTTTCTAGCGCTATGTAAATTGTCCCAGCTACAATTTACAAATGAAGCATGAATCAGTATATTTTTGACGATCATATATATAACTCGGCTTACCAAAATAGATACAAGGAAATAGGACTACGACATCGCCAATTCTTTCCATTGAAGCGTTTTTCTTGTGTTCATAGCAAAAATAAACTAATGACTACATTGTACAATTCCAAATAGGTCATCATTGTTTTAAGTGTAAACCTATTAGGTGACAAATGAAGGAAGGTATTTTATGGCCTATTCACTAAAATTGTCAGTTACTGCTCGCAGGTCCTGCAATGCCATTCGTTTTGTTTTAACCTTCATCTGGTGACTAGGGGACATTTTTTCACTTTCACTACTCTAATTGAGTAGTCTAGGGCTAAATGTAAAAATACGGCCTAAACTGGATACAAACACGAATTGTAAAAGCATATCAAACACATTTGCTTAACTGGGAGCTGTGTGCCACCGTCTCATATGGATGTCACAATATGATATCTAGGGCCTAGTCTACGAAACCCGGAGGGTCATTTATTTGAAGCATACTATAAAGCAGAAATTCTGAAGATCAATTTTCATGCTACACATGATGCGGTTCTTAGATAATTAATCTCATATATTGAAATTGGTATGGAAAATGCAAATAATTTACAAAAGTGGTTCATAACTTCAAGAACTTATATTAAGACCAATGAAATTGCAAAATATTGCTTAATTTTTCCAGTGTATGAGGTTGATGTGCGTTTGTGAGCCTATAGAAAGTCCTTGAGAAACCATTGTTTATCGATATTTATTGATCCTACTGATCAAATGTCGACGACAGAAAGATGCAACAGTTGCACGGCTATATTATGCGTAAGATAAACATGAGAAGAATCGTTAAACGCTTGGTACAGAATAGTGGTAAACCTACAAGGGTGCTTAGTAACCTTGTGTTTTAGTGCTATTCAGCAGATCGTAAAACCGTCGGCGAAATAAAATACTGCAGTATTATAACTATTTCGTCGATGGTTTCACGACCTTCATTTTGCAGACTGTGGAACTTCTGTCTACTCTGCATTCGAGTTCCATTCTTTCATCGAATAGCAACAGAACACACGTTAATAAACACGGAGCAATCGCCATAATTGATAAGAACTCTGGATCTGTTGAGGTCAACAGTGACACCTCGCATCTTGGGGCAGACGTGGACAAAACGAGCTCTGGCATAATTTATTACAATTCGACCGATTTCGAAAAAGCAGGAAGCTACACAGCCTTTGCGAAAATTGGAACTGATCAGGAAACGAAGACACGAAAGCTTGTGTCAAATTACTAGAAAGCCCATTAGTAGAACAAACCCTAAAATATATCGATATCGCCTTACATGTATGTCTGATTAGGATCCTAGATCACGGGGTACAATTAGCATTGAGGCGCCAATAGCCTAATCAAGCTTATCGTGCTAGTGTGAGAAAATATTTGGGATCTAAATTATTTGCTCGCTGTGTAGCCATCTATTACTAAAGCAGGACCTATAAAACTGTCGTAAGAAATCGATCGATAATACAGCGAGTTACCGCATCGATTTCTTTTACCGGATATCAGTAGGCCTATCTGAGTGAATCGCTGTAGGCCTACATATAACTTAACGAACACATTTAATACATATTTGAGCGTTTGAAAATGAAATCTTAAATAATTTTATTTGGATTGCAATCTACCTACAGAATGGTTCGTCTGATTCTTATTTTCGCAATTTTCCATTGCGGTCAGTTTTCTTTTGTAAACGAAAACTCGTGGTTATGATATACTGCGATCTAGATGTTCGTCGCCAAATTAAGTTAAGTCGTTTGAATGCATGGTGATTCAGTTCTTGTAGGCTTATGTTGTCTAGTGGCCGTTCGCAAATTTTGGGGGATTTATTATCAACTGTTAACGTTTTAACGTTTGGTGCTACGAATACATCCATATATGACCCGTCCTGTTCGAATATCCGCTATATACATTATATATATATATATATATATATATATATATATATATATATATATATATATATATATATATATATAGGGTCTTGTGTTGAATCATTGTAGCGCTACAGGATCATTTGCTAGAGAGACAACAGACAGAATTGGGAAACTTCTCAGACGGGCCTTCATACGTCAACGGTTTCTGACAAATCTAATGTCGTCTAGTCTAATAGAATATTTATGTAATTTTAGTTCTAAGAATTTATATAGCGCCTCTTCAAGATACCTACTCTACTTTTCGCCTCTCGTTTGACCACTCTTAAGCTAATTGCAGGGCACCAGTTTATCCACGAGCACTGGACGTTCAGTCTTAAAAAAACAAAGAAACGTTGCGATACGTTTTTGTATATGCTATTGTGAAAAGGCGCTGTACTGTAATGCAATTGAGTATAATCGCTGAGTAATAGTCATGGACCATTAATAGATGAATTTCACGCAGTTGACTTTTCAATGGCTGCAGATGAAGCCACAATCTTGAGATATCATTCTTGACTTAGATCATTCGAACGAATCCGGCTAACATTGCACATTCGTTTATTCAAAATGAGAGTGTCGATTAGCAACATGTGCAGAATATTTTCTTATTTTAACCTTTCCAGACGAAAGACCAGAATGTGCGACATATGCAGAAATAAACGAGTCTCTGATCAGTGAGTGCAACATTTTTGAGGATTAATAAAATGATTTATTTTATCTTTTAATGAAAATAATATCAATTTGAATATTTCAAAATATTACATAAAAATGATGATGATGGGTTCTAATAAATATTTTAATATTTCATTTAATTCAAACTGACAAATCGCAGCAGGGGCGTCCAGCGGCCTCCAATTTCAGCTAGGGGGACATTTTATCGTGTTACGGGGGAAAATATCTGGCCTTCTTGGCCAGAGGTTTTTTTCCATTACTCAGAGGGGATTTTGATAACAAACATAGTATGAACGAATGATGACAATCTATTTCAGGAATCTAGTTTAACTGTTGGCAATGGCGAAGGCTGTCACATGGTGTCTATTGCGTCATGCATCTCATTTATCCAACGCCGCTGCCTAGCGAAAGTATTAAAGACTAGTCAGCCTATTGGCGGATTAGGTATCAAACTCGGTTCCTCAGCAGCTCTGCGCCCCAATGTGTTAACCATTATTCCACGGCCCGATGGTCATCTCATAGTATCGTTGTACTGAAGCTACGATATACCTGTTGCATCCATTCTTTGTAGGTCCAGTAGACTATCCAACGAAAACACGACCTCGACTTCCCTTAATAGCAGATTACTCAGCAACATGTGTTCCACAAAATGACGGTTGAAATTCTTTTCTTCATATCTTGAAATTAATGATTGAACGAACGCATGAACAGACAAACTGGCGACTGAAATAGAAAAATTGCTTAATTGAAATAATGGTGATAATATTATGTAATTTGGCTGTGCATTGGTTGTCTAAGTTAGTTTCATTGTTTGGAGCCTACATCCTTTGAAGGAAAGAACCAGGATCTAGGATATGCAATCGCTCTATGTGAGAAGTAGTAGATTCAAAGTTGTTCTCAACTAATTGTGACATCCGCTATTGAAGTTGACGAGCAATGTCTTTCGAAAGCTCGGGACAATCGCTGTATAATTTGTTTTGGCGTCACCACAAACTAATAATTATCATTCTTCTGGCAATCAGCACACCATCAAAGCTGTAAATTTATAAAAAATATACTTTGCTTGATTTATTTCAGAAAACAGTTCGACGCGGCTTTACTCAATCTTGAATTAAAATGAATTGAAACTTAGTAACGTAGAATTTACGACAAAATACTGTGTAACACATAAAATCGTCCTACTATAAGAACCTTGAAATGTACAAGTATCTCCTCTTATATCTTACCGTACTGATAAGTCCGTTGTTTCAGTTTCAACTTCAAACACTTTCTTCAGTTGTCCTACAAAATGTATCTAGCGTAATGACTTTTCTGATAATGAACCGATTGGGGGGTGGTTTCATTTTGGTGCGTTTATGGTTGCTTATTAGACACCTGCAGCACCACAGCAGCCTTTCATCAAATGGTTCATGCTAAACAGAAATGAGTTTAAATTCGTAATAAGCAATAATAAATGCGTTTGACGTAAGATCAACTTAACCTGATAGATGATTTATGGCACGAAGGTGACGAATTATAAGAACAATGCTATTTGAGAAGACAACCAAATGGAGGTGACCGTATTTTTATGGGCGACTCCATGGGTCTTAAATATGAGTTCCATGGGAATGCTGGCAGGGTACGACCGGATTAAGACTCTACACCTCGCATAAAACCCATAGTGAGACCATATTAGTCCTATCTATTTGATTTGGTATAGGCAAGACCCCAAGACCTCACCCTGTGGGCATATTACGACGACGACGAATGACGATGATGATGATGATAATGATCATGGCGACGATGGCGACGGCGACGACGGCGACGACTACGACGGCGACAGCATTTGGTACTTATAGATAGATTAGCTATATTCTGGTTTGGTTAAGCATCAGTTAGTCATATACAGGTCTACAGGTAATAAACCCTGCAGAGATACGAGTCCAAAGTCATGTTTTGAATGCTCTAGAACTAAATACTTATTAAGTAATATAGATAGAAGTTTATAGGAAATGCACTAGTTTTAATATTTTATTTAACATTAAGATAATAAAAGTGAGTTTAAGATACCAACATTCTAAGGTAAGCAGCTGATAATGGGAACAATGGACAGACATCCACCAGCATTTAGCCTGAACTTCCTCTGTCATTAATCTGAAAAGATATCGTTGCCATAATTATGGCCATTGAGATATTCGATTTGATTAGCGTCGGTGATTATTGCACATGACATCAGTGACTGGCCACCAAATCCCAAGCCATCACCGTCATCGCTGTCGCCGTCGTAGTCGTCACCGTCGTCGTTGTCATCGTCATCATTATCATCATCATCGTTGTCATTCGTAGTCGTCGCCGTCGCCTTCATCATCATCATCATCATCATCATCGTCATCGTCATCATCATCATCATCGTCATCAGTTCCTGACACCAGGTATTAAGCTCCATTGTTTTCAGTCATTTATGAAGTCCATTGTTATTCCCTCGTTTTGTAGTGGTATGATTATTGCCAGAGAGCTAGAGACCAGTGTATGCATCTGCAGAGATACAGATGACGATGACGATGACGACGATGATGAATACGACTATGATGATCCCCTGATGATGATCATTTCGATGTTGCTATTGATGATGATGATGATGATGATGATGATGATGATGATGATGATGATGATGATGATGATGATGATAATAATAATAATGTTTTCCCTCCTTTTGTAGTGGCATAATTATTACCAGAGAGCCAGATGAAGACGACGACGACGACGATGATAATGATGATGATGATGATGATGATGATGATGATGATGACGACATCGGCGACGACAATAACGATGACGATGATGCTGTTAGTGATAATGATCGTGAAGATAATGACGAAGATGATAAATTTTGAATAAATACTCACCTTGCTCCTACTGGAGCAACATACATTTTCTTTCACATTGCAACGCTCCTCTTATTCGTAATATGCAAGGAATTCATGCATAGTGTCGTCGACTGTTTGACTAGCCTGCTTCCATAATCATTACGATTAAATCATTTATTTAAATATTATTTTGTATTATACAATATTTCGGTTGGTTTAGGCAGAGCCATAAAGGCACGTGACAATATAGAGGAAATTTTAGAAATTTAACCAAACCCTATAAATAAACATCTATGATGGTTGATGATGAGGATCCTATTTGAATGGGCCAAGCAGAGCGCAATTATGAATTTAACTCTTTACTGGTGGTACTTAGCCAAAGAATTATTATGCTGAGACGATAAACAGGACACATTTTTTACAGTGGAACAGTTGTGTTCTAAAGTAGGCCAACTGAAACTGTCAAAATAGATAAATAGATCGATTACATTGCTGAGCTTTCGCTCTTTCGATTCTTAACTGGATACCGGTAGAATGTTATATCTGAACGAATCGTTTGCATGAGCCGAACATCTTTGAGTTTGGGTTTATGGAAAGAGCGAACTTAGAAAATCTGATTTAGATTGAAATTTACCTGCAGAATGTCTCGTCTGATAATATTTTTCGCAATTTTTCATGGCGGTAAGTGTATCTCTTGTACAGGAGACTTGTACCTGGCTCACATGTATAGCTATCTAGATTCTTCCTCCATTTAATATATTAATATGTCATTTTGACTGTATGGCGATTGCTTCTTTGTTTTGGAAGGACTAGGCCCACTCTAAGTTCTGCCTGTTATTTGAAATAAATTCAGATCTAACTCGATTCTGATGTTTAGCGTCAACAAGCTGTCTTTCTCTCTAGAATATTGGCTCTTCAACGAATCTCCGTCAACCGTTTTAGTATTGAGTCGGTCTCCAGGCCGTATTTAATCCTAAGCTCAGCATGTGGAAATCTGCTTCCATTTAAGAGGACAGAGTGTGACTTAGTGGTCCATCAGTACCTCGTTGCGGCACATTATAGGGATCGTCCAGTTAGCTTCGATGATAGTTGCACAAATAATGCATGTCATAGATACCATTAGAGGCCGTAGAATAGTTGGCTACAGTCACAAACCATCTGCAAACTACCGTTGCAATTCTAAGGTCCTGATTCAGTAATCCATGGACCTAATTGTCCCAACAGCATTTGTATTTGCTATTGGTCATTATGTATTTGATCAGTACAAAGCACATAGTTACATTTGCAGATGTAACCCTCAGTTGACAGATGAGACCCAGTTCCGCCCTTTTAGCAGACCACAGCGAAACTGCTGTGCAATATATTCAGCACAAGTCCTGGATAGCTCTGTACATTGCAAGACCCTGAATAGTTATAGCTGCAGTCTTCCACAAAACACTCTGCAGTCATTTGGTGCTAATGTTGTTTAGTCTAGTCTGCCTGCTTTTCCGGTTATCCATCCACCACAGCACTCTTCAACATTACTTACATGTATACAACCCACGTTGAACATTAATGTCCATCACCTACATGTAGTTAGCTGGAGATGAACAACAACACTCCCAAAATAGCCTATATGAGTTTGTGAAGATTTCTTCCAGATGACTCAACGGGATATCTTGTGTTTGCCATACAGAACCCGCATTCTGGTGTACTTTACCTTGAAAAATACAGCATTCTAATTCAAAAGTATTTTCGCTCCAGATTGTCTGCCTGAGGAATAGTACGATCATGCGGTCGTGGGCATATGTAGTCTACATTATGCCTACATCTACCATGAAAGGCTATGGCTGAATTGTTAAGCCAAAATAATGCTTGAGAAACGAATTAATCTAACTGCACATGAAACCTAAATTCAAAGTAGTTTAAAATAATTTGCCCAGTAAAATTCATCATCGTGTTTGAATGAAACCTTTTGCGTTCTATGTTGTTAGCCATCTTGGAAACAAATGTACCTTTGAATAAAATTTTCTAAAACTCCATAACTTTGGGTTGTCCTTTGGAGTTTGGAATTATAGTTCTGAACACGATGTTCAAAGTTTGTAATGGTAGTTGCAGTTTAACGACACTGTGTGATAGAAATTACCATTAGCGTGGCCCTTCTCATTCATTCGGGCTTGGGACTGGCACTGCCTGAGTGCTAGCAGAGGCTGAGGTAGAATGTGCCCCGCATTATTCAATGTTGATCTGCTCTATACATGTAAGTTGGTCACGACTGTGAGTGTGTAATAAGTTTATTTAACGACGCATCCATGACAAGGATGATATGCGTCATCACGACTGTGACAAGACCGCCCACTATTTATAAGTAGTCATCAGGCACGAGATCATTACAACAGACATGTACACACGTCTGTTGCTTCCTTCTCTCTTGTTTCTCTGTCTCTCTCTCCCTCTGCCTCTCTCTCTCTCTCTCTCTCTCTCTCTCTCTCTCTCTCGCTCTATCCATCTGCGTCCATTTATCTCTTCCTCTTCTTTTCACAGTCGGATTATTTTCCTCACTTCTTATATCTAGAAAAAACGAGACCGATTTGATGCATTTATCTTGAGTGTATTATAATAATAATAAATTTAATGCTAATAATAATTTTAAAAATTACACTAATAATAATAATAATTATTATTATTATTATGACAATTAAAACCAATTAATACGTTTAATGATATATAGTAACGATGATAATAATAATAAATATAGAATTAGTTTGATGTCAAACTAGCAAATCGCCATGGTAAGAGCAAATATAATTTTATGACAAGTTATTGCAGAAGTAGAATTTACTGTCAACAGCCATCATACGTTATGCATCAAACTTAGCGCACGCCGCCGCCAAGCGAACGAGGAACTACTCCATCTGACAGGATGTGGATATTGAACTCGGTTCCTCAGCTCTCGCTTTTCTATCATACTTTGCTGTACCCCCTCCCTTTAGGAAACGCAGACGCACATTATACGCATGATAACCGCGTGTTATTCTGAAACACTGCCTAGATTTTGGAATCGGTTTACACCATGTTCTTTCTTTTTCGGGAAAAATCTCATGGTCATGATATAGGGTCTAAATGGACTGTTACCCTATGATCAGTTGGTATAGATTCATACCGGCTTTGTTAAGTCGTCTAACGTTTATCAGGCAGTAGCTCTACATCACGGCGATTGGCAATTATTTTATTTTATTTCCGGTGTTGCCCATTAACCTTGAAACATTCAATATGCATTGTAATCATTGACACCATGATATTTATTTTCTAATACGCTTTAGTGTAGGACTGTGTGACACCGATTTGAAAGCGAAATAAAGCTAACTGAATTATTGTTCTCACAAATTGCTAGCTGCATCATTGTCAGTAACGTGTATTCCCATGATTTTCAAGCTGACTACTAACTATTGAATTAAATAGTATTAATTACTAAGTAAATTAATGCTAACCAATGAATTAAATATACTAACTAATGAATTACCTCTAAAACGCAAAGCCTGTATCTTGATTATCATAGATGTCGATATTCAGTATTTTTACTTCATAGCCACATTTTAAAATGTTTAAACTAGAATGGCGATCCACAGGTTTGTCACAATATCAAACTCCTATTAATTACCCAATAGGCAAAACAAACATTATTGTGACTGCCATTGACTGATAAGGTCAACAAAATAAAATTGCTTATCATGTTCTAGTGATATCATTGCATATTAGTGCAATTTAATTAAACACACATACATGCAGATAGGCCTGCATGTATTTTACGATGCATGAGATAACTTTGGAATAGCATTACTATGCAATTGAAGAAATATTGGAAAAGTTTTCGTATGATAATTTCGGCGTGTGTTATGTGGTTCAGCAAAAGGCAACCTGACTGTCACTCCACGTAACACAGTTGTACTTGCTGGCGACAGAGTGGAGCTGGAATGTGGAGTAGACAGAGATTCTATAGTCTACAGATGGCAGATGGTGAAACCATCGACGCCTTTAACTACGGATAATATCGCCAGAATTGACAGGAACACTGGATATCTTAAGGCACACAGTCACATCTCACATCTTGGGGTTGATGTGGACGACACAGGTTCAGGAATAATTTACTACAATTCGACCGAATTGGAAGACGCTGGAAACTACACTTGTTGGGCACACATCGGACCTAATAAAGACAATCTTGTGCAGCACAGCGCCAAACTGATTGTTTTGGGTGAGTATAGGAAGGCAAGCGAAGGTGTCTCATCATCGTCATCATCATTATCAATTTCTGACTCAAACCCTATAGCACTGCAGCAATTAGTCTTCAACTTTAAAGACTGACTGGCATTAATTACCACTCAATTTGTGTTTTGGACTTCCTGCTCAGGACGATTAACACTACACAATGCGTATCATTGTTATTGTCTGAAATTAACACTTTATTCTGAGTGAGCAGAAGTTAAATCCTTTGACAGCGACCATGCAATTAAAAGGTTAACAGTTTCACTCACACACAATATGCATCTGTATGATTTTTATTTATTTATTTATTTTATTTTATTCTGAAATTTGATATCAACCAACATTTTGTGCTCAGAAGTGCACAAGCCTCGATGGCGCAATTACAGTTGTAGTGCACAGCAATTGTGCGTGAAGGACTTGCTCAAGGTTCCTACACAGTGACTCCTCGGAAGAGGGTCGAACCCCCTCGCTCAGTGCATACTTACCGTTACGGACAGACCGCTCTAATCAATCTACCACTATGCCACACAGTCTAAAAACACGTCTCCCTTCCAGAAAATTCGAAAAAGCAAAACTGATCCCTCTTTTAACCAATTCCAATTCAACGACCATTTAATTCATCGATGTCTTAATAATTAACTGTATAATAGGCAAGGTTTGCAGACCCATCCTAAGCAGTTTATATTGTGTACGTATCTTTATGATACTGGGGAGTTGTGTTTGGATGAGAACCAAACTCATATCCCCGCAAGTGCAGGATGGGGCAGGGTTCAGGGTTTTAGATTCTACCCACATGTAGATGCTTTTCAAGACACAGTCACCGCCAAAGACAAAAGAAAGAGATCAGGTGTTAACAAGAGGAGCAATATAATCTCTGTTCCTCTATCTTGCTTTGTTCTCTTCAGCGTTAAACTAAGTCACGATGATATTATTAAGAGCCAAAAGTCAACCAAATGCCTTGGAATTGACGAGGATTGTAGTTATATGAAGGCCTATAACAAGAATTTAATGTACCAATAAAATGTAATAATGGTAATGATAAATTATTTTAGAATCTTTGCCCAATTGTACTTCAAACTACAGCAATGAAAATGACTCTTCAGTAGACTCTGAATCGATAACAATGCAGTGTAGTTTGAATTTCCGTGGATTCTGGTATCCAACGATGCGCTGGACTCGACATGATGGAGACGAAATTGGAAAAGTTCAGGATTTGGAAGGTGGAATTAAAAACGAGACCATTCCGAATTCACATGTCACGTCTTCTCTGACTGTAAGCAGGGATTCGCTCGGAGAAAGTACATTCTTCTCGTGCAGAGTTTACTTCGAAAGAACATTCGATGGAAGTCTTATATTGAATGCCACGAATATTCCAGATTTCGTTTATATCTGGAACTCATCTGTTTATGGCAAAAATCCTTCCTCTTCAAAAGCAATGGACCAAACGGATCGCAATGAGACAAGTAGGTATTCCATTTGTTAACAATCAGTGGAATTCTACTGATTTCTGTTTACACTTAAGCGACACTTGAGTCTTGTCATATGCACGGTCATTCCATACACAAGTGAAAGCGTTAACTGTTTCCAAATATCTCACCCATACCAGGATATCCATCCTTCTTGTCTCAACGATTTGATCTGATGAATGCTAGTTAACCTGTTTGAATCCTATGGGTTGGTGCGCAGTCGATCGATGACTAGAGCGCTATAGAAGTTGTCTTGTCTTACCGCCAGTTCAAGGACAAATATGCACATAGGCTGATGTAGAATGTGACCCGCATTTTAAATCGTAGGCCGATCTGTTCCACACTCTTGACACCCGAATGAAGAATATACTGCTTGTTGAGATATATGTACATATATATATTGTATGGGTTGAAGCATTATCGCGAAGATCCGGCTGTCACAATCTATCACATGTGTTGGTAGAATGAGGCTGGTTTCGATCATTCAAAACTTATTTAATAAGAATTTGTGCTCCATATTCTTATCTCTCTACACAAACAGACATAATTTATAATGTATTGCTCTATCTCTTTTTCGATTAAACCCAGTTTTGCAAAAGTGTTAATCAGTAATCATTGCCTCGTGGACTTGAGTTTAGAGCATCCGTTCAGTAGCTTACAAAAGCAATAAAATCGTAAGTAAACACGAACAGATCGTTTGGGTATAGTTTAAACTTTTACAATCCAACCTGCCTTACCCCTTTATTTGGACATTGTGTTTGTTTAGTAATAGGGTGCATGACTTAGAAATTAGAAATCAATGTATTCAATGTTGATCTGCTCTATACATGTAAGTTGGTCACGACTGTGAGTGTGTAATAAGTTTATTTAACGACGCATCCATGACAAGGATGACATGCGTCATCACGACTGTGACAAGACCGCCCACTATTTATAAGTCGTCATCAGACATGTACACATGATGTCGATATTCAGTATTTTTACTTCATAGCCACATTTTAAAATGTTTAAACTAGAATGGCGATCCACAGGTTTGTCACAATATCAAACTCCTATTAATTACCCAATAGGCAAAACAAACATTATTGTGACTGCCATTGACTGATAAGGTCAACAAAATAAAATTGCTTATCATGTTCTAGTGATATCATTGCATATTAGTGCAATTTAATTAAACACACATACATGCAGATAGGCCTGCATGTATTTTACGATGCATGAGATAACTTTGGAATAGCATTACTATGCAATTGAAGAAATATTGGAAAAGTTTTCGTATGATAATTTCGGCGTGTGTTATGTGGTTCAGCAAAAGGCAACCTGACTGTCACTCCACGTAACACAGTTGTACTTGCTGGCGACAGAGTGGAGCTGGAATGTGGAGTAGACAGAGATTCTATAGTCTACAGATGGCAGATGGTGAAACCATCGACGCCTTTAACTACGGATAATATCGCCAGAATTGACAGGAACACTGGATATCTTAAGGCACACAGTCACATCTCACATCTTGGGGTTGATGTGGACGACACAGGTTCAGGAATAATTTACTACAATTCGACCGAATTGGAAGACGCTGGAAACTACACTTGTTGGGCACACATCGGACCTAATAAAGACAATCTTGTGCAGCACAGCGCCAAACTGATTGTTTTGGGTGAGTATAGGAAGGCAAGCGAAGGTGTCTCATCATCGTTATCATCGTAATCATCATTATCTGCTTCGTCACTATTTTCACAGCAGAGCCCTCGTCATCATTCTCACCATCATGGCAGCGTTGTACGCAAGACTTGAAACTTCAAGACCATGATGAGACCGAGACAGTGAGGTACCAAGACCGAAGCCTAGACACTAGGTTCAAGACAATACGAGACAGTAAAAGACAAGTGGTCTTATATAAAAGGCTGTGAAATACTAATGTATCAGTTTTTGGGAATAACGTTCACTTGTAATTTCAATTTGAAACCTATGCGTAGGCCCTATAATATTGTATTATTACCAATTCCAGACAGCAGCTATTATATTGCTCCGTTTGATCTTTTTCGATATCTCCTCTTCGGCATATCTTCTGAATAGTATAAAAATGCCTTTCTAGACACGTCTGAAATATTCTAGACGATTTCAAACAAGAAAATTAGATACCAAATACTAAACGAAATTAAAAATTTGCGCATGTCCTTACTCACCCTGAGAAATCCGAAGTTGTTCCGATCGTTTCGGTTGTGGTGGTTTTACATAATTGACAAACGGCACACCATAGACTATTGTTTTGTCATTAAATTCGAATTGCGTAAACGTAAACTTCACAATTTCAGGTTCTGTCTCAGACATTTTTCCACCTTAGGATAATTGAATTGATTTTAGTATCATGTGACTCGCGTGCTAACCAGAATTGCCTTTTCTTATAGATTCCGGCCTCAGTTTCTAGCGTAAGATTTTAAGACAGTTAATGCGTAGCTTATCGAGACCGCTTGTTCGAGACAGAACAAGACTTTCACTTCAAGACAGTTTCTAAAAATTCTAGACACTACCGTGAGACCGAGACAACAGGCTTCTGAGACCGAGACACTAAAAACTGCCTCGAGACGTCTCGAGACCGACACACTGTCTTGAGACCATACAACTCTGCCTCATAGTGAATATAGTCGTCGTCATCATAACTGCCACCTTCACTCTCTTCTTCATTATCACCGTCACATGTCGCGATCTTTTAATAATATATCTTCACAGGTTAACATCGACGAAAGAGAACAATAATATTGGTAATAGAATGCGCATTAGGCCCACGATCTAACTACCTCGATCAGGCTCTGTCCTCTAACGTCAAACTTGTGTAATGGTTACAATATTTGGAACCGAATTCTTGACAATAACTAAGAATTGACGGTAAGGCTTACTGTAAGCTAATATCTATTACAATAATAATTCTTTAAAAAGGTAGCAATAAACTGATGTAAACGATCAAACCATTTTAGAATCTTTGCCCAACTGTACCTCCAACTCTTCAGTAGACTCTGAATCGATAACAATGCAGTGTAGTTTGAATTTCCGTGGATTCTGGGCTCCAACGATGCAGTGGACTCGACATGATGGCAACGGAATTGCGAATAGGAAACGTCAGGATTTGGAAAGTGGAATTAAAAACCAGACCATTCCGAATTCACATGTCACGTCTTCTCTGACCGTCAGCCGAGATTCGCTCGGTGAAGAAACTTTCTTCTCCTGCGGAGTCTACTTTGAAAAAGCACACGATGGCATTCTCACCTTGCATGCCACGAATATCCCAAATTTCGTCTATACATGTATCTGGAATTCATCTTCCTTCTTAGAAGCAATGGGCCAAGCGGATGACAATCAGATACGTAAGCATTCTTTTTGCTTAAAATCCATATTCACCGATATGTGAATGACTAAATCGTCATGTTAATAGTCTGCCTACTGGATTGCCAATTCTACACCATTAGAGCAACTTGACTTGACTTGTCCGTCCTCATTACTGCGGATCGGAGACCAGAGCCAAAGACGTCATTTCCTCCAACTCACTCTGTCCCTCGCACTCCTGATGCAATCCGCTCTCGGCAGTTTCATCCACTCCTCAATGTCATCCATCCACCGTCTTCTAAGTCTACCCCGTGCTCTTTTACCATCCACGTAGCCCTGTAGTATGAAGGCCACCAAACCGTTCACTCTGACCATGTGTCCGAAATAGTTCAACTTCCTCCCCTTCACCACCTCCAATAATCTATGGTCCTGTTTTACTTCCTGCAGTATGGACTCATTTGTTCTGTGCTCCCTCCAGTTGACTTTCAGCATCCTTCTATATGTCATCATTTCGAAAGCTAATACTCTTCTTTTGTCCTTCGCCTTCAGTGTCCATGTCTCGCACCCATACATTGCCACCGACCACACCATCGTCCTCATAACTCTTGCCTTCAACCAAGTTTCAATTGATCCCTCCATACAACAGCAAGCGATCCCACAGGCAAGTTCCATGTGTATATTCTCCGTTCGTGAGGCTTGAACATGGTATTTGTAATTAGAGCAACTGGACAGTCGGAAACACCAAAGGGAAGGCTCGTTCCTAACTCAAACAACAAAACATCACATTTAAGAGTAAAATTATTGCGCTATTGTGCCTTGATTGTGGTGTGGCGGACAGGCCACAAGGCTGGAATGAATGATTTATTTAAATAATCGGCTCGCCATAGTGTTATTTTACGTCTATTTTTTTACAGTATTGCGTATAGGAAGGAAGACCGATCGGCGGTTTTTAATCGAGTGCATAGCTTGCAGACGCATGAATTGGCTTGAGTATAGCCTGACATGCGGTGCATCGCTATATATGTGGAGCAGTGGTTCGTACTGTTTCATACGTAGAGTGGTTCTCGTACCGCTCCAGGGATCGTTGAGTGTTGCCATATAAATACGACCTCTAGTGACAGCCGCTCTCGCGGTCGGGCTGGTGCTGCTTTTCGCTGATCTGGTGGGGTGGGCCCCTCTGCCGTCGATCGCAAGACGGACCGTGCCCTGATCGTAAGAGTCAACGGGCTGACAGAGAAAGTCCGATCGTGAGAAATAAATGAATAAATGACAGTTCTGTTCGGAAATACGGGGAAGATGGTGACCCCGTTGGTGGCCGTGAGTGATACAGACTGAGTGAGTCCCAGAAGGGACCGACGCATATATCGAGAGAGGCCTCGGCGGCCGACAGAGAGATAGACTGGGAAAAATCCCCGACCGTGCAGACCGTGGGAGTTCTGGTGGCCGAGAAATATTCTGGTTGGCTACCTAGATCGGTCATAGTTACTCCTCGCGAATACCAGCAGGTTGTCGGATACGTGACCCCGTCGGTGGTCGGGAGAAATAGAGATCGGGTAAAGCCCCGAGCAACCGAACGCTACATCGAGACAGATTATGGCGACTGTTGAGACAATTTACGGGAAGAATTCCCCAGTGTACACGTTGGTTAAAAGACGGGGAGGGCGGCCCCGTGAAGCCGTTGGAAACAGACTGAGAGCTACCGGAGAAGCCGTTGACAAATACTGGAAAACATGAATACATTCGATAAATACGGGGAGGGTGACCCCATTGTTGCGTTAGATACAGGGAAAGTTCCCTTTGGTGCCGAAAACCTGATTAATTGTGGGCGTCTCCGCATATTCTTTCTATTTACGGTTTTCCGTAAATATCTATGCTTGGCTACCTAACGATGGTCATACGTACTCCTCTCGTTTACCAGCAATCTGTTGAATTGCGTGTCTGATCGCAATGTCTTAGGTCGCGGTTTCCCCGCGTATCTTTACTTGAGTTACTAAACGTAATATCTGTACTTGCGGTGTCCCCGCAGTATGTCTTCTTGATTGTCTTGCGGTCTTTCGGTAAATATTCTTACTGGCTACCTATGTTGGTTACAGTTACTCCTCTCGGTTTTCCAGAAATCTATTCACTTGTCTGTCTAGCTGCAATATCTTGGCTCGCGGTTTCCCCGCGAGGCATCTATTAATTTCTTCTTGTAGATCTAACTACATAATCTCTTTTCGAGGACTTCCTCGAAAGATCTGCCAGTGGTTCGTTCCAGTGTATAAACGACAGAGTACAATTGCTTCAGAGAAAGTGATTATAATAATACAGGTCTGTGTGAAACATAGAGGTAACGTGGTGACACTTACCTCAGTTGCCTGTGAGAGAATCGAGTCTGAGAAACGAGAGTTGGTGCATTACCGTTGGTCAGATCTCTAGGTGACTAATACAAATATGTCCCTACGATGGGATGAATAAATGCAGTCAATGAGAGTTAAAGACATGTGAGAGTGTGGGTGATCGGATATTAAAGTATATGACAGATGTAAGCCGGCCGAGAAATATACTTGTTGGCTACCTAGTTCGGTCATAGATACTCCTCCCGTTTTCCCAGGTTGTCGGAGACATGAAAATTCGGGTGGCCGCAAGAGATACAAGCCGAGTAGATTCCCGCAGTAGCAGCCGTACAAACCGAGAGAGCTGCCGGTGGAGCGTTGGCACATACGGGGAAAGTTCCCCATTGAATACGCTCGATAGAAATATCGGGGAAATTCCCGAAGGACCCGCTGGAATTACACGTGGAGGGTGAACACGTTAGAAGAGCACGTGACAAACAAGAGAAAACACTGGTGCCGATTGATACTTTCAGGTTACTAGTCAAGTAACTCTTCTTGATGGCTTTATAGTCGTTCGATAGATACTCTTGTTTGTTACCTACGTTGGTCATAGTTACTCCTCCCGGTTTCCCGAGTATCAGAATATATTACGGTGTTGGCGGACAATTGCCAACGCAGAGGACGGTCAATCGTGTGCCTGATAACTTATGCGTGTGAGGCCAGTATGCCACACACGGAAATGGGCCAAGAGGCCGACGTGAAAGTCTGGGCAGTCGGAAACCCTGGGTAAAGATAGTAAGCAGACCAAGAATTGATCGATGCGTAAATATTACTGTTGGCTACCTACGTTGGTCATAGATACTCCTCCCGTTTTCCCGAAGTGTATCTATTTGCGTGTCTGATCGAAGTGATCGATACGAGTACGTTTGGGTAATCGGGTACCCAGGTGAATACATGGTTGTTTGTCGTCACACACAGTTCTGAGAGCTGACTAAAGTGCGAGTTCGGGCCCCCTCGTGCGTAGGTCGGATCGAAGATCTGTGTGCAGATAGCGAAGGTTATAGACAGAAGACCTTCGCTATCAGTGTCCGTGAATACCATGCCAGTGTCATTTTTATCGAAGCAGAATATATCAGTGTTGGTGGGTAACTGCTAACACAGAGGACGGGAACTTAGTCAGTCAAATGTGCATGACAAAATATACGTGTGCGGCCGTTTATGCCATACACGGAAATAGATCGAGAGATACGTGTTGAGCAGAAGACGTGATAGCTAAGTGTCTAGCATGATATGACGAAGAGCTGTGAGACTGGTGTGTCTAGGACGACAGAGGTTAGAGAGTTGGGGACAGTAATGTCTAAGAGTATAAGACGTTGGATTTAGCTACCGATAATTGTATAGGCCGAAATGGCTTATGGACTTGTTTCAAATATGTCTGAACCTCGTAACTTAAGAGAACGTTTGGTGTCCCTAAATGGCGATAGTTTCAGAGTCACAAGATGCTGAACGGTACGACATCAGGTAGAGGAAGACGAGGCTAGTAGCTTGGAAGGTATGCAAGGCGAGGAAGACTCCTGCCGGTATGATTATGAACCCTGTTTTGAGTACGGCCATCCTCAGAACGTTGCCCATCCGGCGACCGCGGAATAGGTAGAGTCAGACCTCGTTACTAATTCGAGCCGTGTTACCTTTCTTGGAGAAGAAACCCGTCCCTAATCTTGCCTGGTGATAGTGAACATCCTGGTAGATATAGAGAGTAACCGTTTGGCATTGAGATTTGGTAAGAAAGGGACTCGGGCGACTTCAGACGTGTTCGCAAGCTGGAGTCGACACCGTCCGTTAGCGCTAGGCAGGCGCTCGGGCGGCAGAACGCCACAGTGGCATACCTGTAGTCATGCAACTTGTTTAAACATAGCCTACAGGGTCTGCATAATTGAATTTTGCTTTTGTAGTCCCAATGATGATGGGAAAGATTGTAATTATGAGGCTTTATTGCATAGCCCTCTGGGACTGTAACTTTATGACGATTGTGTGTTTGTGGCTAACCCCACTGTCACGACTGGAGATTTTTCGCAAAGGCGCTAAAGAAATGCATCGGTACTCAGAGGCTATGTGAAGGACAGCTAACGACGAATCTGGAGGGAGGACGGCGGGGGCATCTACTCTATACGCCTTCAGAGACTGCCGAGATGCACTTAAGGAGCGATCGGTGTCAATTCACCACGTCGACGAGGGCATCCATGTGAATCGCCACGAAGACGAAATTCGACGCCAGAGGCTGAATCTAATCCCATAGCTGTTTGTCCAGGTATAGCGGTCACTTTAGCGACGATTCATCGACGAGAGTCCTCCAGTCGCCAGGGCAGCGCTCGGAAATATGAGACTGAAGCAACCGGTCTCAACTGGTTCCGACGCCCAATGAACCGAGGGCAAAGGGGAAGAGACGCCTAGGATATTAATGGGTCGACGGCGGAGCAGGAATTTACAGCATAGAGTGTTCTGGACTTAGAAGACGTCGGAGGGCCATCAACAACAGGGCATAGAACGTGACGATCTTCGAGAGACAAGTCGACCTCTATCTAGTTAATTTCTAAAAGCTACGTGTAGATAGTTGTATGCACGATATTAATATATGTCTTTAACATCAAGAAGCATCGTTGTTCGTGTTTGGTGGATGAGGAAAACAAACTGTCACGGGTGAAGAAGGATCGTGACACCTACATATTTAAAGTTTGCATTATTTCACCAAGAAATAAATTGAATCTTTATCAAAATCGGCAATATATTTTATATCGTCAAAATGGAGAGCTACTTGGATTTCGCTGTTTATTTTCGCTAGGACATTAAACAAAAAGATATTGTTTCGTTTTAGGTGTGATTGCATATAGCGTGATTGGTACTGTAATAGGGCTTGGAACGGTCGCGTTTGTGTCTTTTGCAGTCATTTGGTATTTCAAGAAAAAATCATCAGGTAACAATGCTTTCTTGAATCAAAAACGTCGTTTACAAGAGTTTTCCCTAACATTCGTAATTCATACGCAATCACTACTAAAAGCTGAATGAACTAAGGTTTATGTCGCGGTCTTGCAAGGTAGACACTGAATAGCGTATCAATTTCCTCATCTGTGTAACCACTATTGCCATTGTAGACAGATCTACATGTATTATAGTTGATTTGATCGATGTACTGGACTCCCCGAATTATTATATTTTCGATTGTGACTTCACTTGGTGTATCAACATATAAGGCCACGGTGCTAGAAAAGTAAGATAAGCGTCTAATTATTCATCGTCCACTTTGTCACAAACCGAATTGACCCAAAACATTTCATCAGCCGCTACCTTCACAAAGAGCCCGTTTACAATCTTTTCTAATGTAACGAATCTGATATTTAAATGCATTCATCGTCATTCAGCTCAAAAAGTCAATAAACCTCCTAAATCTTTCATTAGAGAAACAATGCTCCGACTACGAAGCAAAAATGGCCATGGTCGACACAACAGCCGACTATGAAACCTTACCACACACAGTCTCCGACTATTACGAAGCAATAGAAGACGTTGCTCCGCACGATATAGATATAAGTTCACCACCAACATCCTCAACTCTACTCTCTGGCAGGAACCGTGGTAGTGTAGGGCTACTACACGCCGAGCCTGAAGCTCCGAATGTTTACGACAGAATGTGTGATCTCAATGCAATAACGGATCCATAAAACGTAAAAGAAGCTCAACGTCACCATACTAATGTAGGCCCTACATGTAGAATCCAGTGAAAGATATTATCTGGATTTGCTATTGTAAGTGCCGTGTCTTTCTAGCAAAGTGGAATCTTCCTCAATAGGCCTATTCCGAACAATAGATGTCTTAATTTTGCCCAAAGGCACCGCTCTTCAAAAATTACAATATTCTTCTTCTGATGCATCTATGGTTCAGAGACGCAGGTATAATAAAAGTCGAAACAAATAACTTATAAGCATTGTTCTAGATCGAATATGTTTCACAAAGTGATGCATGTAACCAGGAAAAGCCTCTCAACTGTATCTGCTACACATCACATCTGGTTTACAAAGTATGATTAATTAATAGTTGAGACTGTTTGCTCTGGCAGTCAGCCTCGATTGCATTCGGTGGCGAATTGGAACACTCACCTTCGGAATGTCTACTTCAGCACCTAGGATTTGTAAGATAATATTTAATTGAGTAATAGACGCACTTTGGTTACTTATATATTATGTCACGTTTCATCCCCTCCTCATTCAATCACAATTATTTCTTGCCTTCGATTGATGTTTAGACAATAATAAATACGATTTATAAATACGTGAGAAAATCTCATGAATGTCTTCGTATGTATGTATATAGAGACCATATAGAGCGTCTAACAAGTACCTTCAAAAACCCTTCACATGGATGTCTTTATTAGACTCTCTATGTATGTATTTATGTATCTATGTATGTATATGTGTATATGTGTATGTATGTATGTATGCATGTATGTATGTATGTATTAGGCTATTTATATAGTGCCTTATAAGAACCTCTCGAAGGCGCCAAACGTAGCTACCCAACAGATCTAAACAAATGCGATTTTAGTAATTTAGAAAAGTTGGTTGCAAACAGTGCAATGTTGCGAAGTTGTAAAGATAGAGCATTCCAGAATGACGGTCCAATACATGAGAAGGCACGGTTTGTCCGCATCGATGAACGGAAGCGCAGGACCACCAAGTCCCCACGTGCCGCAGCACGCAAGGATCGATGACCTGGCTGGCTTGAGACGGGAAGACATAACTCTCTGATGTATTCTGGAGCCGATGATGTCCGTCTTTATATCCAACGCTACGTCTCAAACGACCTGCCTCCTGCAATTAGCAGGTTATCGGACCCTACATCATTATTGTCTATCACCCACCACCATCTGTCTCAGGCTCCTCTATCTAGTCAAAGTTTTATTTCAGCAAGAATTATTTGAATCAATTCAACTTCTATGTAAGCAAGAGTCGTTTTCAATAATCCAACTAATGTTACAGCAACCGTTATTTTCATCTATTATCATCTATTTAGGAAGAATTTCTCTTCATCAATACAACTTCTATCTCAGCGAGCACGATATTCATCAATCTAACTTCAATTTTACCGATTACAGTTAGAAAATAATAACTTTCCGTTCGGGAACCTTTTGTCTGTGAACCTTTTGTCTGTGAACCTTTTGTCTGTGAACCATTTGACGTGCACGTTAACGAATGCATACATCCAATAAACGCTCATGTATGTTTATCGCATTGTAAAAGAAAATAAATCGATGCAAATATGAATTTCATCAATGCTTTACATTCAATTATATATAACCATCAAAATTAGAAACAGACGAACCTCGGCTCGAGGGGGACAGATAATCTCTCTCTCACTCTCTCTGTCTCTCTATGTCTGTCTGTCTGTCTGTCTATCAGTCTGTCTGTCTGTCTGTCTGTCTGTCTGTCTGTCTGTCTCTCTCTCTCTCTCTCTCTTGGCTCGCCTAAACTCATATATTTATTGAGATACACCGCTTGCCACGACCACCCGCGCCTATGGCCTTACGACGATCTGCTGCGAGGAGGGATCGAGCGAATCTTCAACATTTCGATGACCGATGACCAATGGGGTCAGGCCCCTCTCCCGATCAGGATGGGAGGACTGGGAATTAGGAGGGCATCCTCGCTGGCACTTCCTGCCTTTTAGGCTTCAGCCGCGGGCACTCTCCAGATCCAGTCCATCATCCTAGAATCAGTACCGGTGAAATCGGACTCGGCATGCGACTCGGCGATGTCTACCTGGCTTCAACTCACCGACGACGCCAGACCATAAACAAGCCCACTTTGAAAGACCGCCGTTAAACGCGGTTCTGTCTGCACTAGAAGAAAAACTACAGGATCCCTACGACCAGGCAAGACCCGTGAGACAAGCTTCCTCTTCCAGAACTTGTTGGCATTGATCCAACGTTTCAATGCGGTGGCTTTTCAGGGCACTATGTCAAGATCAGAATCACCTGACAAGCGGCGATCCAGAGGGCCTGATGACAGATCCGTTGGCAATGCCAATAATGAATGACACTATATGTGACATAATAATAATAATAATAATAATAATAATAATAATAATAATAATAATAATAATAATAATAATAATAATAATAATAATAACAACAACAATAATAATAATAATAATAATAATAATAATAATAATAATAGAAAAACTAATTATTCATCGATGAGAGTGGCATAGCCTGGAGGACTACTTTCACCAGATGATAAATCTGCCCCATTTGTTGCTTCGAATATACGCCTTTATCTTTCTTGTACATGACAAATTTGGGACTTCTCTGACTAGCACCATTGTCATTGTGTAGATAGGTTGAACAAAAGTTAATATCACAGTAGAGAAAATAAGAGTCAGGCACTAAAGCAATTAACAACAACAAATATCAGGTTCTGTTACACAACGTCACGCATCTAAATATTACTATAAGTATCATTTTTTTGTTATAGGCCTAATTATGATGCTCTCGCTTCCGTCGAAGAGGCCCTTGACTGATCTACAAAGGAGCCAGAAATTTCCCTGCCTAAGGACCTAAAATTGCTCTGCTTGGGTGGGCCTGGTACAATACTTTAATTTGTGAAACCGCGAATTTAATAAGCTATTGCATTTCTAATACGATATCGTTGGAGATTGGATTAGCCGGAACTTTATCTTTGAAGATATCGGATCATGGTCTTATTCGGAGATTTCCCCAAACCAGAATATTGGCTTGTCCTGGGCATACCATCATGAAAGAAGCAGCGGCATACTAATTACTGTCATCATTATTAATAATAATAATTATTATTACTACAATTATTATTCTTATTATTCGCTTTCCCCGGTTTGAATTGAGAAGCATTCTGTGCTACACCTCTGTAGCAATGCTAAGTCCTGTGGCAATCTGTGCTACAGGTGTAACATTGCTACATGTAGCCCTGCTACGTGTAGCATTGCTACGTGTAACATTGCTACGTGTAACATTGCTACGTGTAACATTTCTACGTAGCATTGCTATACCTTGAAGACTATATAAGGGACTGCAGAGTCCAGTCGAGAGAGTCATCGTTCAGTTCAGTTAGAGTCTGCAGTCGTCATTAGCGTAGTAACTCTGATGATACCATCGGGGCAGTCTAAATCCTGCGCCAGACCGGGTAAATCTTACCCAGCGGACAATCAAGATGAAAACAGGAAAACCTCATAGCTCGGCCTTCCGAGGGTACCTCAAGAAGACGGGAAGGATTTCAAGGTTTTCCCAGGGCGTTCGCCCCAACTGTTGCTGCCACGCGACGCCCGGTGTTGGACCGTAAGGGTGTTCGCCATAGACTGATACGTGGGAGAGAGGTGAATCGAGGTTTGCCACATTATCATTATTAGCCTACTATTGTTTTATGTTACATGTTCATTTTTAAAGCTCAGTGTATGAATCTAAATGCACCGCCAATGCTGTTTTAAGTGGCAAAAGAAGAGATACATTAATTACCAGTTAAGTTCCTTCAAACCCAACTTTAGGCCTACACATATCGTACGTGGTCGAGATATGCGGATTTGGTAGAGCCTTCTTGTTTGGAATGCAAAGCTCATAATGCTTTTACAGAGTCTTTAAAATCTAGTTATGTATCGAAAATAATTAGCTAAGAGAAATTAAAGTCTACAGATGAAATAAAGTGAGTGTGCTCATTTGTAACTAAGGTCGTAAAGATACAATTGATATAAAGATTGCCATGATTCAAAGACTTACCCAGAACGATGAGAACAGCGTAGATATTGTATTTATCGTACGTACATATGTACATGATATACGTAGATTCAGCTTCACACAAATAGACACCGGCATGTTCCATCGTGGTCGCATTGGAATAGAGTATACACGTAGGCCTACCAGAACCATTTTCGTCAACGCAGTCACCAAGACCAGCCATGTGCATAACAGCCTCATGACTGGGATCTCTCGAACTGTAGTAGGGTTATATTCGAAAATGATCTGACGATTTGATCAAACGGAACATCCACACGAAATGGGTCGATCTGCAACCTGTTTGACATTCCATCACCATTCTTTGTCCTGCTATAACGGCTGCGATGTTAAGTGAAACACCCACTAAAATTGAATATGAAGAAATAGGTTAGGCTTCTTAGATTAGTTATTTTGGTTACCCTCTGAAGAGATGCCTATTTATACAGCAACAAAGATAAAGGCGTGTTATTCATTTTTCGTAATCTCTCTCGTTCAAGTTCATAATCAATTACTCAACTGGCTTAATACTCCCAATATGTGTAGGCGTATAGAGGTTACGAATTTCACACGGTGTCAAATAATGATACCAAATCATTTCTGGCTATGATCTGTTAATGCGAGCATGATCGAAGGCTAATGACGGCTGTTATCATTTGAGACCGATAACGATTCTACAATAAGTGAAACTCCAACTGGAATATTTCGGGAGTTTCCGAGCACAACTTACCCAGCACCGCTATTCTGCGTCCGCACAGAAATCTTAAACCGGTAAGCGTTAGAATACCAGCCGAGCGTTGTAGGCCTACCGGTCAAAGTAGCGGGTAGTAAAATTGAAGTACTTACAAAGTTTACAAATTACTGCCAAAACTAGATCAAAAGGTGTCATTTCTCTGACTGTTGGTTGGGGCAATCCTACTCAAAATGCATAGATAAAATCTTTCAAGCCTTGTGCCAAAAATTACTGATATCTTCAAGTATTCACTGTGCTATGCAAAATCCGAATAGACAATGACAAGAACCAAGTATTCTAATATTACGCAACAGATTATGTGCGTTCGAATAGGAAATCTACCCAATTACTGCAAAACTGGTGAGTATGACTTAGGAGTCAGGACTACTTTCCCCTAATTAAAACCAGTCCAGATTGCATTTTGTGACTAGCCTACAGTGCATAGGCTGCGCGAGCTAATTCTGAACTTACAGGGTGAAAAATGTTTGGGTAAATAAAAGGTTTAATTCTATTTTGTGGGCCAGTATTGCGGGCCATATTCCTTAATAGGCCGATAGCTGATGTGTGTTTTGAACGTTGTTTAAGTGTTCATTGCTGCGATTTGTCAGTGAGCTCGTCAATAGAAATAAATATTTGCGTTCAATAAAAAAACAACTTGGCTTGGCTTGAAATATTGTCTGTGTGCTCTTGCAAATATCGCTGTGTGCTTGTGCGTGTGTGTGCTTGTGCGTGTGTATGTTTGTGCGTGTGTGTGCGTGCGTGTAGGTGTGCGTGTGATATTGTAACGGTTCAGGGGTACGCCTGCCTGGTGTCGGCCTGCTGTGGTGTCTGCCTGTTGTGTACGCCTGTCTACTGTGTTCTTTCTTCTGTGGTATCTGCCTGCTGTGTGCGCCTATCTACTATCTACTGTGGATATCTACTATCTGCTGTAGTCTATCTACTATCTACTGTAGATATCTACTATCTACTGTATCCTATCCACTGTGTAGTCTCTACTATCTACTGTATCCTATCTACTGTAGTCTATCTACTATCTACTGTAGATATCTACTATCTACTGTATCCTATCTACTGTGTAGTCTCTACTGTCTACTATCTACTATCTACTATAGTCTATCTACTATCTACTGTAGATATCTACTATCTACTGTATCCTATCTACTGTGTAGTCTCTACTGTTTACTGTCTCCTATCTACTGTGTATCATCTACTATCTACGGCAAATTAGTATAAAGGGAGAGAGTCGTGTCAGCAGAGGGAGAGTCGTGTCATCGGAGAGAGTCGTCATCGGAGAGTCGTCGTAGGATCGTGGTCGTCGCCGTCGTCAGGAGATCGTCATCGAGGAGCCTAGTAGATTCGGCTTCGGCCTTGCAGTCTCGGCGCCTAGGAAGCACGAATAGTTGTCGTGGCTTGCGATAGTCGTCGTGGATATAGTCGTCGCCGTCAGCCATTGACGTAGCATAGTAGTCGCCGTCAGCCATTGACGTAGCATAGTAGTCGCCGTCAGCCATTGACGTAGCGTTGTAATTACTCGTTAGTTATCGACGTAGGGCGTATTGAGGGAGTGAGAGACGGACTGTTTCTGAATCGGCGCTACAGAAGTATTGTTTTCCGTTGTACATTAAAAGAAGATTATCAAACAAGCGTGTCTTATTCCAAGCGTCATTCAGAAAGGAGCTATTTAAACCTTAAATGGTTAGTCTTCAGCAAACCACTGAAGCCTTACTCAGCGGACTGCAACACGAACTACCCCCATATCGGACGGGGCTGCAAGCCGTCATCCTGGTCACTGTCGAATAGGCCCCGTTCCGTTACAATATTGTGTGACTTGTTAGGGGCCATCCACATAAATACGTACGCAGCGAGGGGAAGTGGGTTCGAATATCGGTGATTTTGCGTACGAGTCAGCATGGTGGAGAGGGTCCAATTATGACGTCCACAATACGAAATATTAAAAACAGAACTATAAACCCAATCACAGACTATATTCCTTCTTAATCAATTTTGTGTAGCATAAAAACTTTTTTAAAGGCAAGTATTGTTAGTGTTTTACTTCTTCATAGCAGTTACCAAATTTAAGCTGTTAAATATGATGCTTAACAAAAATAAATAGCCTGAGGTAAAATCAATGTCTTATAGACGTCTTTCGCTATTTAACCTTTGCAATGGGGGTAGAGCTCAGATGTACATATGCATGGGGGAGGGAGTCCACGAAATATACGCAGTGAAACATGGGGCAGAGGGATCTGAAAATCACATTGTTTGCGTACGTAATATAAGAATGGCCCCTTAATAATTGCCTAACAAAATTCTTCCTACTTCTGTTGAGCCGTGTCCACGATGGTCCCATGGTCTTTGCCTCTTGGTGTTGGAATTCGATCTGTTCTTCCAGGTTCATCGATTTCGTTGCCTAGTTCCGGAAGGTTTCCCTCATGGATGGCCTGTAAGCACTTGTCACTCCAATGTATGTTGCCGTTTAATTTAAAAATTAACCTCTCGATTCGTTATAGCATAGGAAGCAGCTTAGTGCAATTCGCCTACATAAATGAACCTTTCACAAAAGTGCGTGGTCGAAAAGTCTATCCAGTCACATTAAAATTGAACAAACAAGTTTTAAGGTTCATTTTAAAGGTCCAGCATTTTTACATTCAGCGGGGCCGGCTAATGCAAAAGCACGGTTTCCAACTTAAATAATTGATCTTGTCACAACAAATTCAGCCTGAATTGGTGATCGTCTCTCGGCTGGATTGAAGAGAAGCTGTAACAAGTGAGGAAACATATTAGATGGCGACAGATTTATGGAGACTCGGTTGGCTTACATTTGACGACAGATTTTAGGTTTATCAAGGCCCTAATTGTTTCAATTTTGCGGGTCAAAGTGATTCTTCTCGAATGTCACACATTTTCTTCGGTTTCTCCAATTACTAATGCGGTTAAACAGCCTCCATTTCGCATTGATCTTGCAGATATATAGGCCTACAGTGAGGCCAGACTATTCTACATGTATTGCCAGTAACCTTTATAGTTTAGACAATGTTGAGGCTGAAGTAACATGCCATCTCAGACGAGGATGTGATCGAACGTTCGAAAGCCTTGGTTTTTTCTCCCCGATGTCTAAAGATTTAGCTTGGATTTCTTTCTGTCTGGAGAAAAACAATATCAAGCCAAGAGTCGAATTGGTTTGAGTCGGTTTTGTAATGAAGGCCTAATGTTGGCCCCTATTGTAAGGCGCATCACATCAATTGGTTCAGCGACAAGCAGTTGACAAAAACATTTACTGGTTCACGGACAAAAGGTTCATGACCAAAAAGTTATTATTCGCCCATTGTATTCGGTAAAATAGAAGATAGAGTGGAAACTTAACAAATTGTTTCTAAGCTTTGGCATTCGGCTAAACAGCATTTATTTCAGAGAGACATTTTATACTCAATGGACAATGGACACTGAAAGCTGCTAGGACCTACTGCAACTCTATATGATCATAACAATAATTGTCGCAATCTAAATTTAGAACATTATATTTACAAATCTGCTACTCGGTAATATTACACAACCTGCTATAGCGAAACGTTTACTATCTTGGTTTGGCCTACACTTGTTTCTTTCTAACGCATTTCAGACGTCATTGACAACGTCATACATGATGTCAGTGTTCGGAGCATATTCATTGTCAGTGATTGCGGCATTGTCGGTAGTAGTAGCGTGGGTCCCTTCAATATGGTTAACATCGGTTTCAATGTCATAGATACTCGAAGTTTCATTGTCACTGAGTGCGGAATAGATATCGTTGGTGATCGCAACTCCAGTGCTCTCGGCATGATTAACATCAACTGTTCCGCCGTAGGAATTTGAATCTGCACTTTCTGCGAGAGTAATTTCAGCACTTCCATTAGCAGTGGCCTTGAAGAAGGTGTTCTTGGAACAGCTTCCGTCAGTAGGTCTAGCTTTCACGCGATTACTTCCATTTTTAACGCAAGGACCATCAGTGGCTTTAGGCATGGTGCGTTCATCGAAGGTATCGTCTTGAGACTCTAGGAAGATGCTGTCGTTGATCGCATCGTAGGTGCTTTCAGCTCTGCATGGGTAGAAACTGGGACGTTTTTTTGCGTAGACGTTGTCGGCTTTCGGAGCTAAAACATTAAATAGGTTTTGCTCGATTTTCACCGCAATGTACATGTATTATAAGTAGAACTAAATCAAAACTATATATCTCAATTGTATTAATTTTTTCTTCCAAATAATATTTTATTGTTTGAAACTAAATCAAAGCTTAATCTCAATATTAAATTTGTTATTACTTCATATATATTTTACCCATAAAACTAAATGAAAGTGTAGGCCTAATCTCAATTTCATAGAATTTTTTATTCCTCCATATAATGGGCTATTTTATACTGAAACCCTCATCAAAGCTTGATCTCAATTGCATAGAATTTGAATTTTCAATACATATGACGTCATCGTAATCGCTCACAGCAAATTTTTAAAGTGCCACTGTAAGAACTAACTATCGTGTTCTTATGCGCGGCGTCATATCGGAGGGATCGTCCAGCCAGAGTCAATGTCCTATTGAGGTCCGAGGCTGGTTGCCGAAGGGACCAGAGGCAATTCTACGAAACCGGAGAGGAATCTTTAAGAGCATTGCCATGAAGACCATTTCCGTGAAGACCATTTCCATGAAGACACTTTCCATTGAGACCATTTTAGATCAGTAATTTTTATTTAAACTTTAATCGCTGGATTCTTTTATAATCATTAATGCGATTTATTTGCTGAATATCGATCTCTGCACAAACCCAATCTCTCAGCTGAATAAACTCTATCTTGGATGATATACTAACGTTGAACACCGCGACTCAAAGTGGCGTAGGTAGACGCCTGTTCATCTTTCTCAACGTTGTACGTATCATTCCCCACGGCACCTGTAACGTATTGCACTCACATTGTAGCGTAACGTATTACGAATTATCAATACTTTATGTGGGTGGTGTACTGAACCATTTAATCAAAGGAAGAAAGCTGTTAAGAATAGGCATTTAAGATATTCGCTAGCCTACAATGATGCCAATTTCCATTACTTACATGTACATCAGTTAGCATAATATGCACATTAAGCTGTAAAGAGTCACCAGTCAAAAGCTATAAAGAGTCACCAGCCAAAAGCTGTAAAGAGTCGCCAGCCAAAAGCTGTAAAGAGTCACCAGTCAAAAGCTGTAAAGAGTCACCAGTCAAAATACTGTTAAAATCGTATTTTCTTTGTAATGTTTAGAATTAGTACTATAATTATCTGCAGTGAACTGTCATTTACATTTACAGCACCTTAGAAGTAGCTTGCTACTTACGGCGCTATAAAATTGTCGTAACTACATTTACAATTACACCAGTGGTGGGCCCACGCAGTGCACGCATACACGAGGTGGAACCAACCAACGGATACCTGTCAACAACTGACAGACGGCATGACTACTGAGGTATGACACGCAGAGGACAAGGTACTCCATGAGAAGAACAGGTTTTGTAAGATAAACAGGTAAAAACTATGATTAGAAATGAAATATAACAAGCAGATTTTGCCAGATAACGTGGTGATTGATAAGATTATGTGAGTTTTAGTCATATAGTTGGCTGTAATAAAGATGTATCGGTAATGTGCTTGGTCGATGATCATGTGGTTATGAGTTCGGCTCTGTATAACGACCGTGGACAAGTTATATGTTCCGGTTCCTTGCCAGTACCGTGGGATTACTTTAATTGCCTAAATTTAATGTTGTGGCAGTCTGGTCACCGCCATAAAAAAGATAAGATTTGACAATAGTTGGAGTCCTATGAGGTGAAAAGGCCAATGAGTAAATTCGTTTAAAGGCTGACCTTCTTCGTTGACACTAATTCCTAGTTGCTCGTTCAACATAAGTTGCACCTCCCGAGATTCTACAAAAAAGTATATAATTTGTCAGTAATAATTATCATTATTACGGGTCTATTCACTAAATGCTTTGGCGTTGCTGTATAGGCCTACACTAGATAACCGTGCAAATTACTCATCTCTGTCCCAGTCACATTTGTGACCACAATAGTCAAAATTAGTGTTAATGACTGTTAATGGGTTCATTCACGTTTACGACCTTGATATTTATCGTGATAACGGGCGATAATAACCAGGCTGGGTTTTTTTTAAAGTAATGATCTGAAAAATTGTGAAAAAAGTCATGATTCTGTTTACTCTCGACACACACTATCATAGTGATAATCTCCAAATTTATAAAATGGTACTCCAAAGCTAAGGTCACTGCATCAGGTTACTCTCGATCGCGGCGTCACAACCAAAGAAGTTGTCCTGCAGGGCTCGATGTTCAGAGGAGTTCCAAGGTTGGTCACCAGCGAGACGAGCAAGATTGGACAGAGTAGCTTTTTAGACAATTCTATTGTTCATAGTATGTTATTTGTTATGGCAAGCATGATAATGAAAGTTAAAATACGTTATTATCGTAATTATTCATCATAAGCCTAATCCTGAATATCAGAGGTGTAACAAGCGGGGGAAGGGGCACCGGCCCCCAGTTTCAAAACAGGGTCAAAGCCCACCCGTTTTAGTACTCAGTGCCCCCCATGTGCCCCCCCAAATAGGTTCTTTTCATGTCTCTCCAATGGCTTCAAAAGATGACTTTTGTTAAGATACTTTGTGCCCTGCCCCATTTTCAAATTTGGAAGGGGCAAAAATCAATAAATGGGGGGGGGGAGAATTTCCGCTTCGCGCAATATTTTTTAAATTATGCCCCCCCCCCACACTTTTCAAAACCTTCTTACACCTCTGCTGATTATCATTGTAGTTTTGATTCGGCAAAATACCATAACCTTGCAATGTTGGACTTGGTGCGGATCTTATTTGCATGGGAGTGTAACCCTGTCGAGGAGGTTTCGGCAAAGGAATCTTGCTGCGAGATAGTCCTTCATTAACAAAAGCATCAACATCATGTAAGAAACATTCTTGAAACAGTCCACACAAATCATCTCTAATTTTAGAAACATAATAAAAATAATAAGCATCATAAATAAATTAGAGCTGCTTAACAATTAAAATTTTTAATCGCGATTAATCTTGAGATTCAAAAAAATAATCGCGATTACTAACGCGATTAATCGCATCATGAGAAAATAGCATTGCAGTATAGCCATTGTTTCTAGATAGTAATAAATAAGTGTCAAATGTGATTTTTAGCCGTACAGAGGTATTTACTTAATATCCGTATAATATCAAAATTACATATAGGAAGTTCATTTAAACAATAAATTGTCTCTGATATCACATTATAAAATTTCTTATTGACATAAAGGTACACATAGTGGGGTTTTCTCAGTTTTTAGCCAGTTGTTGAGACAAACTAAGTTATTTTACATTGTCACGTCAGAATTAGAAACGCTTCTTATCAATAAGAATCTGCAGCAGCATAAGACAGTCTCTCGCATGGGACGGTAGTTGCTGGCGAACCGAGATGGGCCTTATGTATCCGTGCTAACTTTGCCGGTGTCTTATGTGCCCCTTCGTTTGTTTTCAACCACTTCAAAGGACAACTATCAATGTCCATCAGAGGTTCGTCTCTGTAACGCAGCAGCGCTGTTACAGCAGAGTTTGGTTCGCGGGGTTCATCTTCGGAGTCTGATGAAAACTCACAACTGGGTGAATTAAGCCCAATCCTGCCCAATGACTTTAGACCTCGGCCGTACCTTACGTGTTAGAGATACATGTTGTTCGTTAGTTCACTATTAACCACCCATCCAATGCAGATTTTAATCGCGACTAAAAAATTTAATCGCGTCAATCGTCCAAAAAAATTTAACGCGTTAATCGCGCGCGTTACCTGTGATTCATCAACAGCCCTTAAATAAATAGATGACTCATACATGTAAGCCATGATATTGTTCGCGGTAACCAAACCCATTCTGATAATATTTTGACTATGTGTGGTCGCATTCAGAAAGGCGCTATATAAATGCGTTTCAGTGATTACGGTTACATATTACAACTGGTGTTATTTTTTACTCTTCTGTTGATTACTGTTCACGGATCCGCCTTGGGCATTGGCTGCCATTTGAATCAGGAAGTCTATAAAATAAATCCATAGGAAAACATTATTAGACCTACTTCTCTCATCATCATCGTCGTAATCGCTATCATTATCATCGTCGTCGTCGTTGTCATCATCAGCATTCAGCACCGCTTTCCTCCTAATCATCAGCATGAGCATTATCCAAATCGTCATCACAATAAATTGTCTTCATCATGTGATGTAACAGCAGCAGCAACATCAACATCATTATAATATACTATGCCACAGACGAAAGAAAAACAGTGTTTCATTTATACAAAATGACATGTGTTAAGCTTGATTTACTTTCAATGACATTGTAATAATGTTTGCTACATTTCAGTCTTAGTTTTCACATGAAAGAATATCGGTGTAATTTATAGCTTTGTTCATTTCAATATCAATTGGTCGGTCAGCTACATTGGTTAAAGTGGAGTTGCGTGTCATATTTTTTTGGGTTTCCTTAAAACAAAAGTAAAATAACTTCAAAGTCTTCAAAAACTTCAAAAACTTCAAATTTTTATTTATTTTACTGATCATTATTACAGTGTCAATAACACCCAGAAGAACGGTGTCAAGTTCAACTTCGAGTGAAGTTGCACGTGGTAAGATAAACATCGAGCAGCACCAGAGTCTCAAACCCAGCCTACAAGTTCAGAAGGGCCCCAAAATGTTTGCGCACAGGGTCCCATATTCTGTAAACACTCCTATGGTCATTGTGACATTGTCATCTCTATGTCTACTACCGAAATCGTCAACGTTATAATTGTATTCATTATTTTCATGATCAAAGGAACATCACCACGGTCACCAATTATTAACACACACGAACAGCATTCAAGGTTACGTACCTGTTATCTTCTTCTTGTAACAGGCGCAACATATGCAACAGATGACAACCATCGCCACAACTGAACCGACAACAGTCAGTACAACAATCAGAATCATAATCACCATCTTGTCAGCATTATCACCAACGGTCATCGCAGTAACTTCTGTAAATGATACAAAATGTTTTCCTCAGTGAACATCATTTGCCCTTTCACAGAACCAGGCGGACTTCATGTGGTTAACTGCGCTCTAACTTTCCATAATGTCCTCTTTGATACGCCATCTGTCTCCGTACATGTTTCTGTACCTTGCACTATTTCCAATTCCAGTTCCCATATTCGTTTAGAGTTGTCGGACAGGCGTTTGAGTGGATCCGCTCTTTCCTCAATGAACGTAATGATGGTGGCCATTGGCAAGGCCAATTCAGCATGGGTGCCTGTGACATTCGGCGTCCCACATGACTCAGGCATCAATCCACTGCTGTACGTTCTATATATATATATACATTTATATATATATATATACATATAGCTGATTTAACAAAGATCGTATTATGTCCTCTTGTTCAATATGCCGACGACTTCCAACAGTACTTGGCATGCCGCCTATCTGAGGCACTGGAGTGCGTGTCAAAAATCTTGGAAATTGCGGAGCAAGTGCAGATCTGGATGTCCTCCAATCGGCTAAGATTGAACCACAATAAAAATTAATTTATGTGGCTGTTCGAGGGTTGACAAGGAGGCGATTAAAGCAGCATTTCCTCATTGGAAGGTTCAACGCGTCGTCCGAGACCTGGGAGTTCTTCTGGATGAAAACCTGTCTTTGGAGGAATGTGTCAGTTCCATGTGCACGTCTTGCTCTTGTCAACTGTGTCAGAGTAGAGTCATTCGGCGGAATCAGTCAATTGACGTCGCTATGACTCTTGTCCACTCCTTCGTGCCTACTCGCCTGAGCTACTGCAATTGTGTCCTTGGGGCTCTGCCAAAGTTCAATCCGTTCTCAACTGCGCTGCCAGAGTCGTTGCCAAGCTGCCAAAATACTCGCATATTTCAAGCTATATGCGAGACACATTGCGTTGGCTCCCGGTTGAGTATAGGATCACATTCATGATCATCCTCATGGGACGGGTATCTGTGCTCCAGAATACATCAGAGAGCTCTGTCTTCTCGTCTCCAGCCAGCCAGCCAGGTCGTCGATCCTTGCGTGCTGCGGCTCATGGGGACTTCATGGTTCCGCACTCCCGTACATCGATGCGGACAAACCGTGCCTTCTCACGCAATGGATCATCATTCTGGAACGCTCTTCCTTTACAACTTCGCAACATTGCACCATTTGCAGCTCAGGAAAGATTTTCTAAATGACTAAAATCGCATTTGTTCAGATCTGTTTAGTAGCTACGTTTAGCGCCTTCGAGAGGTGTTTATAAGGCGCTATATAAATATCCTAATACATACTGTAATGCCACTTAGCCTTCCCTATACGTTTCACTATTCTCTCCTCAGATGGATTATTCTATTCAACTGGCTTTCCATTCTAACTCTCAACCCATTGATTTCCTTTGATACAGACAGACAAACAGACAGACGGGCTCAAGGAAACACAGCTGGGTTGGAAGGATAACAGGATAAGCAGCCAGTAGGTCACGACAAACGATTCATCGACAAATATTTGACGACAAATGGTTCACGGACAAAAGATTCATAGAGCAAGAAGATATTATTAGCCAACTGTATTCTGTACACTAGCAGTTGGATTTATTATAATAATGCTTACTTAAGAAGCAGATGGACTGATGAAAGTAACTCTTCCTAAACAGATGGCATATTTTATATAAATGTAAACAACTCTGGCTGAAATAGAAGCTGGATTAATTAAAAAAATTCTTGCAGAAATAGAAATTGGATTAGCAATATTTGGATGTAGCCTAGTATCGTCGATCCATCTTCTAATGTATTCAGGCCCCGGTCTATGAATTTTTCGTAAGTAGGCGGGATGTAATATTGCCGCCCCCCACACAATTTTCTATAAAAATACGAACATGACACAACAAGGTTCTGACCACTATTAATTTGCTAAATATACTAAGCAGTGATATTGAAATTTGAAATATGAAAATTTTCCATTGAGCACGTAGTCTGACATAGAAGAACTGGAAACAGAAATTACAGAATTGTTTTCTGATTATTCACGTCCAAGCCTTATTCTTTTACAATCTGACCCAGACTGCCTCGTTCTTCCTCTTCCATCCATTTGGCTATGATATTTTTTGCATATAAGGGAATTATTTTAGAAAATCCTATTTCCATTCAATTAAAAACTTTAAGTTTGTAACTGATATCGATAAACAAGGCGCTCATAACCGAAAGTTAAACTTAATTGATGAAAAGTGAATCAAAATTGAATAAAAAAATTTTTTGGAGCACGTTAAAAGAGAGAAAAAGAAGATGAACTCTAATAATCCATTGAAAAGAGAAAATATATTTCATTGGAAAAATATTTATATTTGAAAAATAATTTAGAATATTGTGGTCTAAGAAAATATTATTTTACTATGCTACGCATATTTTAAAAATTGAATTCAATAAAAGTGCCGCCTCCGAAAACTGGCGAAATTTTCTGTCGTAGGCCGTCGCCTACACCTAGATCCGGGCCTGAATGTATCTTTCCGAATACAGTTATAGTTGTCGGTGAACAGCTAAACATTTTGTCCGTGAAAGTCAACTATTATTTTGTCAGTGATTTTGTCCTTGAACCATATGTTGAGCAACCACCACACGGACAGACAGTTTAACGGAGAATCACAACATTTATAATAATTATACCAGGATAGTAAATATAGGCCTATAGATTGGGTGCAGCTTTACAATAAATTATTGTTTCCGTGAACTGCATGTAAATGTCAGCTTGCCATAATAACATTCAGCTGTTTGGTTAATTAATAGACCTTCAGGTATGCCTGATTGCTTCTTATTCTCTTTTATTTAACTTGGCCTGAGTAAAGTTTGTCATGGACGGATCATTGGATCGTTGGTTCGTAGGAGTTCTTTCAACCCTTTTTTCGGCATGTGCCTGTCGACCTACAGAGGTGAAATTTTGCAAACACTTTAGGCTTGCAGGATAATGCAAAGTATCAAATTTTTATGGACATAACTGAGACATTGAGAAAAAATAAAAATATTCAAAAAATTAAATATCGTTTAACCACTCGAACGAGTCCTCCTTGACGAGCTCCACTCTGGCAAGTTTACATCATCAATGATATGTAATCAATAATCTCTTAAGGAAATGGAACGATTGCGACATCTACCTGTAGGCTACATGTACCAGATAAAAGAGGGTCCCGAAAAATCTATGTTTTTACTTTGACTTGTTATGTATGGCCTAATCCAATTTGGACAAGAGTCGAGTCATATGCATTTGTCACCTGAATTGGCGTTTCGCTTTCACAATGCTACTTTCTGTTTTCGCTTACTTTGAAAGGGCAAACTTCGAATTCAAAATGTCGTTCTTGTTCTCAGGTTTAGGCCTATTCACAATATCGTGTCTTGTTGTTACCAATTTTTCAATGAGAACCTTGTTAGGGCTTTTCTGTTCGCATCTGAGACCGATCCTTGTGATATTCTTTTAGGTGAAAATGGGACAGTTATGCATTCCTTAAGGTTTGAAAAAGTAACTGATTTATAGGCCTACAAGTCTTGAGTAATGTCGTTTTAATATTGCTTGGTCAACCAGTGTTCACCGACTCGGATGATGGAAATTTATTATAGAAGTCCAATCTCTAACAATAATATTAGTAATACTAACCGTGCTCCCATAAATTTGTCCCTGAAACGATCCAGCGGCGCATCCAAACCAGTGAGAATGGCGGAATGCAGGCAGAGGGTCGATGCGGCTGGGGCCAAATAGGCAAAAGAAGCCAGCGAAGCGACCCTGCGGACGCTGAGTCTGACATCCCTTATTACTACTACTACTACTATTTCTATTATTATTATTATTATTATTATTATTATCGTTATCGTTATTGTTATTATTATTACTATTAATAATAATAATAATAATAATAATATTATTATTATTATTATACACTCAAGCACCATTGCCTCTTAGGTAGCCTAAGCCTATATGTACGTCACGAAATAGAATTTGTTTTTCCGGATATTTGTTTTATTCATCAGATAAAAAAATAAGGATAATAATTGGAAAGAGTTCAGTCAAAGAATAAGCTTTCTTTACGACTTACGTGGATCTTCTGATAAAGAACTCGTCATCTGGTCTTTTCCATCTCCTTTGTTCTCAGACGTATCCCAGATGTAACTATAGTGCGGTATGTTGCTGGCTGTTGAGTTCCTGGTGTCGATAGGGTTTATGGTGAAGTATGTCTTGCATGAAATACTGCAAGAACTATCGATTGAATGAACTGTTAGGTTCAGTGTACTCATCACATTGGAATTTATGGTAATTGACGGAACAATTCCATCTGTTAAAACTTTTGTCATATTACTGCAGTGTTGTCTCCATTCCATGGTTGGAGCCCAATTGCCAGCGAAGTTAACGCTACACTTAAACCAAAGCGTCTCATTGTCCGTTAATTGTCCGTTAGGAGGCTGATTCGTTTCGCAAAAAGGATCTTTTTCTACAACGTTGACATCAATTCTCCTAATAAAACACTTTTTGTTTGGATCCTCAGTTAGGCTTACTGTATGTGACTCCCGCAATTAAAGTGTTAGAGCAATCGCCTAAAGCTTCCTTCTATAAAATTATAGCACGGTGACATTAGTTAATCCAGGGGCGTCAATCTGATGCCATCTAACTGATGGATTCAAACCCCGATCCCAAGTGCCAGGAAGGCAAGATAGTCCCCCTAGGACACAAAAAATGCCCCCCACCTGAAGTTGGAGGCACTTGCCTCCGGACCCCCCTCCTCCCATCTGGACGCCTCTGAGTTAATCGAATAGGCCTTTGCTCTGTTTGAGTTGGTATTGCACACATGATTACTGGGGACATCTGAGAGACACCAAATTATCTCTGAATCATACACATATGCCCATTTCACCTAATTAAACGCAAATGAATACGAACTTATCACTGGCCTACTATATCAAAAGCTACGTTGACGTAATCACACATTCATTCACGCATCAATCGAACGAAAAGTATATTAACCACGGAGTCTTGTGACTTGTCTATGCATAACTTATTGGTCGTACATAATTATATCTGCCTACTTCTAAAATGTAAGGCCTTCATGTAAGTTTCCAGGCATGTGTAGCCTACCAGTATTTTCAACGCTTCTCACCATACTCACCAAGGACAATGAGATGAGCGCTGTATGAAACCAGTTTCACACCTTGTTCGATTGTGCATGTGTAGATTCCAGCGTCTTCTAAACTCGTCGAGTTTGAATAAATAAAGCCAGAACCATTTGAATCCACAACTGCTCCAATTTGCTTGAATCCACCAATTCTATTTGGATCGCCGGGAAAGTTAGTGAGGATTTTCACCCTTTCCATTGTTGGTAGTCTTTGATATGTCCACTCACGAACTATTGTTCCGTTGTCAGTCCTGCATTCCATTTCCATCCTCTGACCAGCAACAACTACTCCATTCAGCGGAACAGAAACGAGGCTGGACTGCGCTGGTAAGACACAATACAACGATAAGTAATATGCAACTTAATTGAACTTAAGTCCGACTACCCGTGGGTAAGAGGAGGCAAAGTCTACTTGTAGGTCTGGCTGTTATGGGTGGAGGGGTGTCGTTTAGGTCGAGAATTGCGAGGTGGATGATCAGGTGTATTGGGGTAAAGGTTTTTGAAGATCAGAAATGAGACTTTAGTTTACAGTGGAAAGTCCAAGGAGCGAGAGATAAAAGAGCCATATAGGTATGAAGATGGTGGATGATTTTGGTGATGATAGTAGAGGAGACTAAAAACAACCAAATTCAGGAGGCGCAGATCATTCCAGAAATTCGGTGCAGAGTTGGTATGGCTTGGTTAGAGAACTTGCGATGGGTTGGCCTATATAGTGACCTGGGTCTAGAAAGATGAGACCGGGCAATTAACAATACTTATGCCCACATGAAGTTTGAATTGCCTGATGTAGAATATTATGTTTCGTGAATGTAGTCTTACCAATTCTTAGACAGATCATCAGAAGAAAAACTGGTGACATGTTGTAGCAGCGTCCCATGTAGTTCTACTTTAGTGAACAAAACGAGGATTTGAAATCTCTCAGGTAAACATATAGGCCAAGGCCTACTCGTGATCGCAAATTTATGTCCCTATAAAGTTAGCACAGATCCGGTTTCGCAGATAACGCGAGTGTGAGAAATTTCAGAGCATGACAGAAAACCATATCTTTTTCAATCGGGTTCAAATTACTGACCGCCAGTGTAGAACTAATTATTGTAGACAACGGTAACACACTACTTTCTTTGAGGTTAGGAATGGTTCCAATTCTGTTCTATATGCACTGCGTTTCAGATCTGACAGCGGCTATGTTAATTAATTGATCATCCGCAGATGTAGGATATGTTGATTGTAGACCAAGATCGTAATGTTTTTTTAACGAACAACTTTAGGTCTACTGCAATATGATGCTTTAAAATTAACTCCTCGATGAGATTATTGCTATAGACTATCATCGCCTGAACAAAACCAGCTTTATGGCTACTGTGAGGTATTCGTCGATTTATTCCATATGCTCTAGGCCTTTAGATCCTACATGCAGGCCTATGTCTTGCCTAGAACTATCTGGCTGACGTAATATTTTGACCTCATTCAGCTTCCTTCAGTCACCATCAATTGTACCCTCTGTTAAAATGCACTTTTGCATTCTGTTCACTCTAAACTTCCAACTGGCGCAGTGTCTCGTCCTCTTTCGCTTTTCTCAAAAACCTACTTCTTCTCGCGGGGCCTTGTAGGCCTACACTGGCAGCGCTCGTGTAGGCCTACAACAATAGCCCTACTAGAGGCACTTTACAAAATGCTCATAGATGTATACCTTCTTAGAACAATGCAATAATTGGTCATCTACAGCAACATGTCGGCGTCATTGCAAATAAAATGGATGTAAGATGAATCACAAAGAACCCGAGAGTCAATACATAGCAGCTAAATCTAGGGTCTTCATGTAAATATGTCTCTTAATTTTCTCTCTGTCTCCCTATATCTCTGTCTCTGTGTAAAAACGTGCATATAGGCCTACGTATACGTGTTGTTCAACAACGGCAAACAAACCGGGTTAGGTTTATTTTGCATTTTGGCCGACGGAAGCCATTGGCTAATTAAGCCATGCACCTAAGCATAAGTCTAGACTTATTCGTCGTGGAAAACAGAAAGCAGAAGTGGAATATATATATATATATATATATATATATATATCTAAATTTATATATATATATTATAGGTTCAAGCTATTTATGGAACAAATCGACGACTTGACGTGGCTTGTGGGTTCTATGTAGCGTTGAGAAGTTCAGGATAATCCACTGCATTAGAATAATTTATGATTTAGGCCCTATAATTCTGCTAACGTCTCAACACGGATTTCATTTCGTGTCCCGAGATCTCAACAAGAGATCTCAACGCTCCTTAAATTGAATCCAAAAAGTGGTCATCTGACACGATCGAAGCAGAGTTCTTGAAAGGGTGTCCGGTCGTTCAATAATCAGAAGGTTCGACAGACCGAAGATTCGATAGTCTGAAGGTCCGAACATTAATTTAACTAGGGAAGCTGGATTAATTGATGAAAAGTATGAGCAAAACTGGGAGCTGGATTGATATGAAAGGAATCATGCCTGAATGGAAGCTGGGTGAATAAAAAGAATAGTGTAGGCTAATCAAGCTTCTAGCCAAACATAATTCATTTCATCAATCCCCAGCTATCATTAAGACCGCAATCTTATAAACACCTATCGACTGAACGTTAAGCACTCTTCGGACTATCGAACCTACGGACTATCGAACCTTCGAACTAGGCCTATGCCGCTTTGAACACTTTCGATATAATGATCTGGTCAATTTGAAGTTAGGCTAATTATTACGGCCATAGAAAATCGGTCAAGGAATCAAGATTGAGGAGTGCATTGTTACTCGTCAAATTCCGATGTGAACGTTTCACTCTTAAACATAGATGTCACTCCACCTGAACATTGTCTCTATTTTAAAATATTATGTTTCAAACCTCCAGAATCAGTGCTGACATAGTTACTTGTCAATTTTATTTCATAACTAAAGTTAACGCATCAGCTTGTTATGTAAACAATATATGAAAATGTCATACTCCCGATTATCGCCAAGGACTAGTGACACGCATCCGCTACAAGATGGCACTCGATCCTCATGTACAGAGCACACACAGATCATCTTCCGTCTTATCTATCCTCCACGGTCACACTGCAGCTCTGTTAACGGCCGCTCCTCTCTTAGATCAGCCTTTGCTGAAAAGTAAGTTGTCCCTAGTACACGTCTTGTCTTCGGCCGGCGGTCATTCACTGTTGGCGGTCCCTCCATCGGGAACTCTCTACCTCCTCATGCTCGCAACTCTCTCAGTGAGCCTCTCTTTCGCTCTAACCTGAAAAGCTACCTCTTCCAGTCTGCCTATGACTCTTAATGGTTGCCCGGCTTCAAGGTGCACTTCTGAACTTTCTGTAAGGAGGGCATTATCAAATCACACTTTTATTGTATATAATTGTACGGTCACACGAAGGAACATACTTTTAGGGTATTTTGGGTTCTGCGCATACTACATACTACATACATACCACCGTACTGCATACTTACTTCTGATGCAATGGCAGCCAATTGCGAAGCCTAGAGCAACAGCCAATCACAAAGCACAACTGTAATTTTGTGTGACAAGCAGGTTTTATATCCATGGTCTCGCAAGCTGGACGTATTTTCGAAGCGAAAGGTGAGACTCAAACATTTATAATGCATTTAAATTTAATATCATAGAAATCTTGTCACAATCCTAAGAATTGGCCATAAGATTTTGATTTTTGATGCGCAACTCCCCGTAATTCAGAGATGCGTAGACTGTGGTCAGAGATTAGTATTAACTGACTCGTCGGCGTTATGGGTAGCATTTTCGGTTTTTTTATTTATTTTAGTCTGGGTTTTACCATGGTTATAATTAAATTTAGATCAATTATGATAATTTATTTAGGTCAAGTTTGAGGTCATGCTCTCTTTGAATTTGCTAATGTGTAAAATATTATTTCTTCCCCTGTAGAATTAGGCACGTTTGACGGTATGCAGTAGTTTGATATAAGTAATAGCGAAAGTGGAAACTTTATGGCGATCGCCGAATTCCTTTTGTTTGAACGTTTTCTGGTCTGATCTGTAACTGTTTAGTTTAGATATTTTGCTAAGAGTTTACTAGATATCCTAATGTAGACTTGTCTAACTGACTAGCTAATCTCTGTGTTCCCAAACTATGAAGGGTAGAAAGTTTGCAGTGCTGGGTTTCACAGGGCAGAAAGTTGGAGGAAAAACTTGAAATAAGGATTTTAATATGTTACTGAGTACTGTCAGTGTAGGACATGTGTTACTTTTAGCTTTGTATTGAATTGCAAAGCTTATGACAGCGTTTCCAAATCTTTTTTAGTTGTGCAACCGGGTACGAACCGAATAGTAGCGGCAAATCTGGCCAGCAGCAGTGAGTACCCTTTTGATGTTAAATATTTTTGGTGGAACCCCTTCCAAAACTAAACATATTCTGTTATAGGTACTAATGCTTGAGAATGCTGACAATTACAGGATTAGACCTAGATTAGATTAATAATAACACAAATATAGACAACACTCGCATTGGAATTCTCTTTCATATAAAGTTATATGCAGTGTTAAGCAAAAAGCCTCAGCTACATGTATGAAAATTTTTTAGAATTTATTTTAAATTGTTTGGAACTAATTGTTCACACTTAAAGCTTTCGACGGAAATCTTGTCTTCACATAACCCTAGAGTTATGCGGTACACAGTCTGGAAACGCTGGCTTATGGTGTCAAACGATGGCTTTGGCTTTGTTGTGTGAGCCTATGTGTTTGAGACATTTGACAAGAATGTTATGATTGACACATATTGAATGGTTCGGTTTACTCTGATATGATGCTAATTAATGCTATTTGATTGTTCTCATTTGTTTTGGCTGGTTTGACAGTGTGTGTGTTGATGGTTTCATAACTAATCAAATCTGTTGCAGTGATCATGGAGTGAACTCATTTGCCAATTATATGGTTTCTGGAATGGCAAGAGTTGTACTCGTCTCTTTCCTCATTGGATGCATCAGTTGGCACTATGGTAATTCCAGTTTAGTTTCTTTCAAACCAATCAATCAATCAATCAATCAATCAATGAGACTCGATGTAGTGCCTGTTAAAAAAATCTGCTGTGACTCAGTCCAACCACTGCCAAAGAATACAGATTTAAGAGAAGAGTAGAAAGAATACGACGAGATCCTTGGTAAAAGCCGGATGTCAAGAGGAGGCCCATACCAAGTGCTAGGGCCCACAACAGAAGGAAGCGATTTGAAATGCAATGTACTGCGTGAGGGGAAGCCATTTTGAATGTGTTGGAAGCCAACACATTCAAAATGCAAGGTTATAGGTAGAAACATGGTCCCTCAGGGATGTTTCCAGTTCAATCACCTATCTCGACTACCTGTGGACATCCTCTATGCTCTGTAGACCGTCATGACTTTCTAGTACCTCGGTCTCGAACTGCCGCAGCTCACCATTGTGCCTATGCCTCTGTTGGCCCTTCGCTATGGAACAGCCTTCCTGCTGCAACTCGTGCTGCCATCTTATCTGGTAGCACAACTGTTTCCACTCGTTCTCTTAAGACTTTTCTTTTCTCTAGGGGTTTTTCGCACTGGAAGCGCCTCTGATTAGGTTGTACTGTGAGAGGCGCTTTATAAATAGAATGGAATAGAACCACAGCGGAAAAGAACAATGTTCTAGTGTTCTTATTAAATAGATGAAAATCATTCTTGCTGAAGTAGATTAGCATGCATCATTGTAATCAAATCAACATCTATTTTACCAAATACACTGGGCAAATAATTACTTTCTTGTTGTGAACCTTAAATTTGTCGTCTGCTTTTTGTCAGTGAACCATTTGTCGTCTGCTATTTGTCAGTGAACCATTTGTCGTCTGCTATTTGTCAGTGAACCATTTGTCGTCTGCTATTTGTCAGTGAACCATTTGTCGTCTGCTATTTTTCGGTGACGCATTTGTCCGTGAACCCCATCCTGATCCAACCATATATTTACAATGTCCGGAAATAAAGGCACCCCCTAAGTAAATAGTAAATGATTATCTATTTGGAAAATGCTAAAACTGTTTGAATCCTGACATATTTATCCACAAATTTATAATTTATGAACGTCCTGGTTAGAAAAAGTATGTCATAGTGACGTCTTTAAATGACAAAGTTAATGCATTGGAGGAATTTCATCAGCTGGTCATTGATACGTCTATTGGCCAAAGACTCATGCATCTTGAAGCAGGCATTGAGCTCCTATAAACGGTGGAATAATGTTCGAAGGCTATAGCTGTTGTGCAGAGTGAGACACAGTACCTGGGCAGCTATTTCGTCCCTGCTGGCTGCCCACCGGCCACCGCCACTGTAAGGGCGTCTGGGGAGGGAATGGTGTGTTTGATAGAAGAGGAAATTGATTGTAAGTCTGAATTTACTACATCATAATAGTTGAATGTTTGGGGAAAAGAGTGACGATGATAGCTTACAATGCTCATTCTACTTTTTGCATGGTGAAACAGAGACCCTTTTCCATGTGGTTCACCTGGGCATAAGGTTTACCTGACTGATACTAAATGCTGTTATACCAACAGCTTCTGCTTATAATCGGTTGTCGGTATCGGCTATTATAATCGGTATCAGAAAATGAAATATTCGGCAATAATCGGTTTCAGCATAATCGGCAAAAAGTGATATTGGTACAGCTCTAATAAGTACTTATAGATACAAAATGAGCAGGGAACGACTTGGTCAATGGTTGTTTCACTTTTGTCATAATATGACAAATTGTCCTTGTACTTCATTTCAGTTTGAATGCTATTGTTGACAAAGGCAAAATGTAATTAACCTTAATGTATAAATATTCATCATCAACATTCTGTGTTTGTGTGCATATTAACTGCGTCCAGCTTTTGGTGTAAGTCAGTAATGTAAATCTCTGTTTTCTACATATTTGTTGTTCTTTATCTTGAGAATGATGATGATGCTACTGGATGATAATAGAATTGTACATCTTTTTCACTGTTCTCCTCTACACCCACATTTGCATTTCTGTGTAACCTTTTTCTGTGTAACCTTTTTCTGTATAACCTTTGCAAAAGTTAAAAATGTTACATACAAATAACGATAATAGCAGTTATTATGATGATATTTTAGCCAGTGCCATTCTTACGATGACCCCTAGTGACACAGAATCAAAGGTCAATGACTCGACCTATTTCAATTGTTCAACAAATATTTCATCGAAGGGGATCCACTGGAGCCACGACGGAAAGTACGTATATGCAGGCGGATCATTCTACCACCCGTACTTGGGAAGATTCCGGATTGAGATCAACAACTCCACTGGAGCCTACAATCTCGTCATTCCATCTGTGGAACCTCAGGATATAGGAGAGTACTCTTGTCAGGATGATGGAGGACATGGAAAGCAAAGTCCACCTGCAAACCTCATTGTGCTGGGTTAATTGAACATATATATATATATATATACACATGTATGTATGTATCTATGTTAAGTGTAATAAAATATATGGGAAACCAATCTGGCTGGTCATTAAATGGTTAACAGCAGATGCCAACCTCCTTTTCTACATCATTCACAATTGCAAGCACGTTCTGCACCAACTCCTACAGGTCTCCAATCCATCCTCACTCCATTCACCTATTTAGACCGAGAGCACACTATCATCTCCTCCCACCCAAAAACAACTCAATTTATCCCAGGATCTTCATTTAAAAGTATTTTGTAGTCTGTTGTTAATTCTACGTATTTTTCCGTTGTTTGCTATCACTCGTGTTGGCATTTCTGTCAGAATGTTTTCTATCTAAATGAAGAATATCATCGACATCATGTGTGAATGTAACTGTCTGTCTATTTACATGTGTGAGTTTGAGTGTCTATTTCTTTGATTATGTTTGAAGTTAGGCATGTGTGTTTAAAAGCAACTTCTGTTTGTGTGTCTACCTATATCTGTTTTTGTTTGAATGTTCATATATCTGTGTATGTATCTGTGTATGTGTGTAAAATATTGAATTATATTTTTTCCTTTTTTATGCTTTCATCAGCTGATGAACCGACCTGCCGCGCCGACTTCATTCGCTGTGGAATACACCCAGATGAGGTGCAGTTATCATGTAGCGTTGAATTCCATGGCAACGTTCCTCCGCAGATGGAATGGAGGAAGGCTGGAGAAAACTCTCCCATAGGAAACACGACCAGTTCTGTGTCTGGTTCTATCACCACACACTCTGTAGCATTTAAGACTGACCTGTCTATGAATGACCAGTTGTACGTGTGTCAGACGACGCAATCGACCACAAGCCAATACCAATGCAACTCTGAGACAATCAGGTTACACTGTAAGTTAAAAATCACCATTTATTTATTTTATTTTGAAATCTTTTTCCATCTAATGAACATGTATTGGGAAAATAGAAATGTTCAGAAGTTGTTTGGGAAACTTTTACATAATGTTATAGCAAATTCATCTATTACTTGTGTTATTGGATGGAGTGTCTCAATATTGACTTGAGTTTTTGAGATAAAAAGCGATTAAGTGCAAACTATTCTCATAGATTATGTATAATCAGACTTAAACTTTTTTGCATTCCAGAATTGCTGAATATCAGCTCAGAATCAGTGCTTTCCAGAGTTTAAAAATATATATCATGACAAAACTGTCTTACTGAGCTCAAAACACCTTTTGAGCTCTTCCCATTGTGCTGCTTTATCTAACCAAGTGCGACTTTACAAGTTTACATTACCAGAATATGTATAGTGTATACTGATCTGAATCATTGGAAGGAGTAGAGTGTATGGTGTTTTATTGAGTTACTAAGACACCTCTAGTAGGCTGAACCATTCAAAGGTGTTAACTGTGTGAAGAAGTACCTGTGTAGTCGGTTTTTAGGAAAGCAAATTAGGAAGAAAGGTTACCACGCTTGAGAGGAAGTAGATGGAGACTGCTCATTCCAAAGAGAGGGGGATCTGTTGAGTAAGGACTGAGCCACAGCTGTACTAGTATTAGGAACTAGAAGACTAAGTCTGTTTGAAGAACGTAGTGGACAAAGCAAGAAGGCTGAAAGGCTTGAGTGTTACATCTGTTATTGCCATTGAGCTTACCTTACCACGAGCATGTATATAGTTAAGTAAAGGTTTTAATAAATGTGTTGAATGTTGGTCATTGCAAAGTTGCCAAATTCTGGGACAGTTTTGGCAATTGGTTTAGTGTATAATAAGAGCTGACAAAGATCAACGGAAGTTTTTCCGATAACAGACATTTCTTAGAACAAATGCGCAGCTGCTAGTATTACAGTTATTATTATTATTATTGTTATTATTATTAAATTGTCATTTATAACGTGCCTAAACAAATTGATGTTGTGTTTAATTTTAAACTTTTAAACAACAGACACACTTTCATTGGAGTACGCTTTCTGTTTAAATCGTTCAGATGCGTTTGGAGGCAATGCAAAAGTTAACATAACAATGGACAAAGAAGTAAAATGCTCTGCTAATTCCAGTCAGTCATGCACTTACACATGGCTCAGTGGAGGTGATTCAAAGACAGTTACAACTGAGCAGACTTTGAAACCAACGAGAGTTGGATCACATCGATGTGAAGCTATGTGTGCTGTTGGAAACACATCTTGTGTGGTGAATGTCACGTTTGTTGAGGTGTTTCCAGCTCCATCTACTGGAGGTATCAGTTTTAGAGTTTATTTTCAGTCTCAGGACACAGTGATATTTTCGTTAATGAAAACTTAAGATTATAAATAGAAATGAATGATTTTGGTAACAAAAAGCAGAATTAAGGTACGAATCTTGTTTGTTTTAAAAGCTAAATTATTAATTATTTGCTGAATGCCTGTAATATGCATCTATTTGAATACATTTTTAGACAAAATCTACATACCACTCTGAGGAGGGAAAAATTAGAATGGAAAAATATCTTTGACACTATGTTCATTGGCACGCTACTGTTCGCGATGTGAATATGAAACAACTAAATGGTCTTGAGTTGTTGGTGACAGTTAATGCTTCTGATAATAATTCTCTTATCTGACCTTGCTTGTAGTTTAGTGTTTTGGAATATTTAGTTATATGTCTGATGTCCTTTGAATTCTAATCTTCAAAGTGACATTCCTTTGAGAAATTTCTCTCAATTGTCCTTTGAATTACAAAGTGAAAGAACTACTTGCAATTCAGATAATCTCTTGCTTTTGAAGTTGAAGTGACAGATTTGTCAATACAATCTTTATAAATTCAGATGTACATGATTCTGCAGTGATAACTATGCTTTTAATAATAACAATGAATAGCATCATTGTAATTACAGGTTCAGAAACGACTGATGGCAATTCCTCAATGTCTGCTGTGGGTGTGATAGTGGGTGTGTCTCTTGTGATAGTTGGAATCACAGTCATTGTGATTATTTGTCTATGCATCCGTTGCAGACGAAACTCCAAACAGAAGGGTAAAAACCATACCACTTCTTCATCGTTCACTGCATATTTCCTTTCAAATTATTCATTCGAACGACCTTGTTAATATATTTGTTCCCATTGCTGTTGATCATTGCACTATCTGCTTCTATTGGGTTATGGTTTTGGTACTGAATACAGACTGTTAAATACAGTGATAGAATTGTGATGTCGTCTATGTATAACACAGATGATGGAATCTGTGATAATCTAATGGTTAAAATGACGTGCTGTCATCCAAGGGGTTATGGGTTCAAATCTTTATGGCTGATAATTGGTTCCTAGAATTTCTCCACGTGCCAAATAATAAACACTGGAAGCAGAGCGATGCTGACTCAAATATAGGTCCACAAGTAGTTGTTTTTGTTTGATTAATAACAGGCTTAATTCTATTGTATGGCGCTGTCTATGTATAATAATAATGATAGTAATAATAATGTGTGGCACGGTGGCTAATCGGTTAGAGCGGTCGGCCCGTAACACTCAATGTGCGCTGAGTGAGCGGGTTTGACCCTTGTCCGAGGCGTCAGTCACTGTGTAGGGACCTTGAGCAAATCTTTCATGCACATTTGCTCTGCAGTACAACTGCAATTCCATGGTCGAGACATGTGCGCACTTCTGAGCAAAGATGTTGGAAGAAGGGCGATATCAAATTTCAGAATAAATAAATAATGATGGTTATGAAGCTGAGAATGAATTGACAAGGTTATGGTAAAAATATTGGATATATATGTATATCAATCAATCAATCAAAAATACTAGATATAGCGCCCCTTCAAAATATCTACTCAGAGGCGCTTCTTTTTTGTTTTTGATTGATGTATATGCATTGATTGTAGAAGGCAGTGACATAGTTCACCATAGAGTTTGCTTCTAGAATGGCATATTGTTATTGTTTGATCAAATTTGATGTTTAAGTTTATTAAAATATGGATCAGAGATATGAAAATCTATCAAAATATGATGGCAAACATTGACAACCACATTTAGACAACAAGCAGAATCATCGGGACTGTTTCTTCTGTTTTACAGGGGATGTTGAGACCACCATTAAAGCTGAACAGTCAACAACTCCATTGATGGCTTTGTGTGCTGAAGACACTAAACAAGTGAAGCAAAGTGATACTGAGCCAAATAAAGGTAACAAAGGAGTTGTGTAAAGACAGAAAAGAAGTTCTAAAAACGCATGTGTCAGGAAGTTGCTTAATGGGAAAATATCCAGAATGTTTATTCAAATTAAAAATAATATTTAGGATTTAACCAGATACTCAAATGGGTTGAATGAGGGTAGGATATATGAATCATTAAACTATTTGTTTATCGACTATTCTGGAGAGAATGGAGGATGGAGATTGCGTGAAAGTCTGCATTTTGAGATGGGGAGTTGGGTTTAGCTTTTGACTGGCCAACGCCTATTTTCCAATGAGTGAGATTAAATGGGAAAATCTGTAATCATTAAGGTCGGACGGCAGTAATCAATAGAAGGAGGTGATAAGTCAAAGGAACCAGCGGCATTTGCATGTAAATGGTTGAATAAATAGATAAGTTAGTATTCTTCAATGAAAAGTTATTGGGAGGGTTAGAGAGTCGGGAATGGGGAATAGTTGTCATTGGTGAGAATAGATGAGTAATTTGGTTGGCTAAGGTCTGTGGCTCTGATGTGTATTGAGTTAGTGCATCAGGGTGTTTGCTGATTTTTTAATTATTTATTTATTACCGAAATTTGATACAACCTTTCTTCCAACATTTTTTGCTCAGAAATGGACACACACGCCTCGAAGGCGGAATTGCTGTTGTACTGCATAGCAATTGTGCACTAAGGACTTGCTCAAGGTCCCTACTCAGTGACTCCCGGATGAGGCTCGAACCTGCTCGCTCAGCGCACACTGAACGTTATGGGCTGACCGCTCTAACCGATCGGCCACTGTGCCACACTGTGACATGGGGTTTTAGTTTATCCCAAAGAAGTTTATGACCTTAACGAGGGTCATATGTTTTTTTAATTAAAAGATTTCTCCTTAAATAGATGGTTTTGGTATAAGCATTGGCATTGAGCTTGGCATGCTGCTGACATGATGTCCATGCACCTTTTTTTCAGAATGGTGCATTGTTTGAAAACAAATGTTTCTGATTTTTAAATCATGGATCAGAACTATGAAAACTATAAAATTTTAGCACAAGATGGCAATCTGCAACAACAACCATGTAGAAATGACCAGTTAAATCATTTTGATTTTTCATGTTTTGAAGAGGAAGTTGTGAACAACAAAACCGACCAATCAGCGCCATTGATTACATCGAGGGCTAAAGATAGCGAACAATTGAAACAGAGTCATGTTGAACTAGAACAAGGTCCCAAAGGTACGAGTTGCTTTTTATTGCTTGATTTCGAGTTTAAAATTGCATTGTAAGGGATTAATGTGCAATTATTTAAGAATGACAGCAGTCATGCAGTCTATATAAGAATAGCATAAATATTCGAGACAGTCAAGGCGAATTGTGCATCACCTAAACATAGGCCTATTACAAATTCGCCACGGTCAATACTAAAATACGCCAAAAATACGCATTGCCCGTTAAGATTCCATATAATTTTAACAACTGCAAATATACTTACATTACATGATGTATTTAATTTTAAAAGCTGCAAATATACTTACCTACACATGAATAAATGTTTTTTTGAAATGCGAATTGGACATTTGTTTACTTAAGCCCAGCGACAGATGCAAGACTCTTGCAACGAAGAACAGTATCCAATACAGTAAGGTTTACGGAAGATTTACGGAAAAATTTGCCAAACGTTACTGTACCCGGTAACTTTTGCGCTCCATATATTTAGGCAATTGAGTAGTAACCTTGAAGGGGCACTATGTAAATTTCCGTAATGAATGAATTTGCATGGCATTTTTTTGTAGAACATGTGTGAAATTGTTGCAGCCTTAATCGTGTTATATTATTTTGTATCTTTACTTTGTGCTTTTATTGTGGTGATGCCTCCGTACATTCGTGTAGTAATATTTTACTTATATTTTTTATTAGTGCTATATTTTCTTCATGCTGTGACTGTGTTTTTTTCCTGCAGGATTAAGCCTTCTTAATGGAAAACCTGAGTATATTGGAACCATCGCACGAAAAGCTGACAAAGAAAGCCAAGTCTCAGGAGTGACGGTCTTGAAGGATAAGCTCTTTGTTGCATCAGAGAATTCAACAGCCTTAGAGGTATATGATGTGACTAACGATTTCGCATGGATAAGAAGGGTGCCAATTCCAGGAATGGTAAATCCATATGATTTAGCGTCCTCTTCCTTAGTTGAGTGCATCTTTATTATTGACTCTAAACATGACTCTGAACCTAAAGAAATTATAAGATTTGAATCAGATAACACTGTTGGCAAAAAATGGTTGACTGGCGATGATTTTGGCAATATGTCTGTGTCTAGTGAATCTAACATCATTTTATGTGTTTCTGGTAAAAAGAAGTTGATTGAATACACCAAAGATGGTGAGAAGATCAGAGAAATAGCTCTGCCTGACAAAGTTCATCCACAGCATGCCATAAAACTGATCAATGGTAATTTTTTGATCAGTCATGGTTACAGGAACGGTTTATTACACCAGGTTTGCACTGTTGATGTGACTGGAGAGGCTATGAAACATGTGAAGTCATTTGGCTTAGAAAGTGGATCTTCTTTGCAGCTGCTAAATGAACCAAGGTATCTAATTGTTGACAAAGAAGGCTACATCTTGGTTGTCGATAAAAAGAACAATCGAGTGTTGTTGTTAGATTCTGATCTGAATGCCAAAAGGGATTTCCTCACAAAGTATGATGGAGTTGCAAATCCTGACAAAATGTGTCTTTGTGAAGCCACACGTAATTTATTTGTCGCAGATTCAAAAAATGTGCTAATCTTCAGAGTCAAATGACCCTGCTTTCATATATTCAGTTTCTGTGCTGATCTTAATTTATGCAGTTTGTGACTGAGTACATAAAATTTAGAGGTTATTCCATTCAATGTGGTCCCATTGTGGAATTTCTTCCCTGCTGGCATGCTTGCATTGGGCCCATATTTTCATATGGAACTTTTACAGGACCTATTTCTTGTTGTGTGTCATGGCAGACATTTTGAGCTGAAGATGGTAGAGATTTCTTGACTTCAGTAAAAGTCATTCTTAACTTGTTTGAAATGTCCAAGTTGAAATCTGTTCATGTGACCCTTAGTTTATTTGTCAGGATCACATGGCTTTTGTTGGTTGTGTGTTGAAATAGCAAGATGATCACATCAACTCTATTTTAAACCAATGTTTAGTTTTGTTTCAAATTAAGTGAAGAAACTAATTCAGTTTTGCTTCCTACACCCATCTTGTAGTGTAGGCCTAACTGGATAAGCAACATGTAGCGAGACTCCGGTTGCTGTATTGACCTGGGAGGGCTTTTTGTAAAGTAAGCTAGCAAGCTAAGTTGCATCGATATCGATTTGCCTGTATTTTGCAGCTTGTAATTAAACAGATTTATACATGCTGTTAGCAATTGTTTGAATTCCTAATGTTAGTTTAATTATTCTCATGACTAATCATTCCTTATAGCTTATTGCCATTTGCTTTTAGCAGCTTCGTAGCATTGGCTTATTAACTGTTGTTAATACCTCATCATCAAAAAATTTTCCAACTGAATCACATGAGTGATACAGTGGCTTTAGAGTGTTTGTCTGGGGCCTCACAAAAGTCCTGTCTGCACCATGTTAACTGATATTCTGCGGTCTACAGACAGTACGTAGTAATAAGCAGCAGTAGTTCTCCATGCATCCGAACTTCATACTGTGAGCATTGAAAATATTTTTTTTTAACATAAATAACTATAATTTATGTCAGTGTATTTTTCAGTACACAATTGGTAGCATGTCATCCTAGGCCATAGTTATGTTCATAACTGTTTCTTTCTGTTGCCATTTTTATTGTCTGTGTTTTTGTGGTTCATGTGATGTTAGCTGACAAGTGTTCAGCTTTTTTCATTTGTAGAGACTTTATGAATTGTATTACTACCTATTGTGTCTTATTAATTATTATGAATAATTGGTAGAAACAAGAAATTTGCATGATGAATCATACTTTCAAGGTTTTAGTCATGAAAATTATTATGTATTTAATTTCAAACATGTGGTTACTGATTTCTTTTATTTTCTTTTAAAGTTGTTTAAGTGTTACAGTTTATGAAACTCTCTCTTCTAGAGCTCAGAGAAATGTTGGTCAAAACTGCTTTGCTTTATGACAAAGTTTCGTTAAATCTTGTTTGTGAGACTCGTGAGCAGTCGTTTTTTCAGGCGGAACGTGCCGGAATGGCACCTTTTTTTCAATAAAAAAAAATAATAAAGGCAGTTGTGAAACAACTTTGGAATTTGATATAAAACTTAACAATTTAAAGTATTTTACATTCTGAAGTTTATGAGTAAGTGTATAAATAAATGGTGCCTTATAAAATTTACTTTATTTTGTGGCTAATTTTAGCATAATTTCTTTCAACAATAGACCTACAGAGCACAGAGCACGGCGAATACTTTTTTATAAAAAAGCACTAACTATGAGGTTTATTAGCATAGAATTAAATATCGATGTGCACTTTTCTTGACTGTAGTTTAGTGATTTTCTTCTGTCAGGCCAATAAAATTGATGTAGTGGGACAAATTGATTTCGCTAACATTATCGTTGTATTCGTTGGTTTAGACTATGTTTTTTATATTAAAGTATTACTTTCAGATTATCCACATTCATTGTTTATTATTTGTTTATTGGGTTGCCTACAGCTATAGTCGCAACATCTCTTCAGCACCTAAATAAGCTCTGTCAAAAATAAATAATTAACCTTAAGTAATAAGGTTCTCAGTTTTGTGAACTTCCTTTAGAAGCTGTGATATTGTCCATGGACTGAGACAGTAGTATCATCGAAACCATTCCTCATGTCTACAACTCTTGCACTGAAGAATGTCGGCTCTAATGTTCCTTTTGGCTTAATGCATTGCGCTCCTGAGTAGGTTCTGGAAGGGGCGCTAAATAAATGCTCAGAATGAATGAATAGTTGATATCTGTATTCTCAACCTGACCTGCTGCTGCTACTTTCAACTCAGGCGACTCGGAGCCATCAAGCGAATGGTCTCTTCCTGTCTTTACCAAAATAGTTCATGCATTTGGTTGTTCTAGCATAGACTACTGCAGCTCACTACATATGGGCATTCAGAAACAGTGTCTTTCCCAAACGATCTTAACTGCTTCCGCTAGGGTCATATTCTAAAACTAGGACTGCCTTGACCAAACAATGGGCGTTTGCTGTTGTGTATCCATTCCTTTTACCCAGGGTTTCCTTGCTGAGTGTGCCTTTGAATAGTTATTCTGTGCTATATAAATCTAAAGATATGCCACTTCTATTGTGCGTGTGTGTAGAATACAATAAACACTTGATTACACACGTTTTTAACATTTTAATTTATCATTCATTTGCAGCATGTTCATTAAATTGCAAATTATAAACTTTAAATAGTATTGAATTAGAAGTTTAGAACTATTCTCTTATTATTTACTTCAAGTCTTATAATAATAGTCTAAGTCTTATTCATTTTCTGCCCACGGAGCCCCGAGAGAAGCAGAACGGGTTTTGACAATGGGGAGGGGGGCGGAATGAGGACTCATGTATTTAACCAGTTTCCTGACTTTTGACTCCACAGGGTAATAGTGCTTAGGAGTAATAACCGTTCAGAGCTTTTGAGGGCGTTTGTGATGGCCCGATGGGGAGGGTTCAGAGAGGGTTTTTTACGGTTTTACCCCCTCCCTGTGAGGAAGCCCATGAAACACAATCAATCCTATGATTCCTATTTTTAAAAAATGCACTGATAACAATAATATAACAATATACACAATTTTCCCATGGGTAATACTCTCGTACCCCTCCCCCGCTTTGCGTGATACCCGGGAAGGGAAGGATGGGAGTGGGAAGGTGTCCAGTATTTTCAGAAAAGGTATCTGGCAACCCTAGGCTCATTCTTAGTCTATCTTAGACCAGCATCGCGTTGGACTGCTAAGTAGGTCTATACCCTGCTCAAAATAGAATTTCTTAATGTTTTTCAAGAAGCCAAATATTATTAATATGTTTAGTTCTCTCCACAAGTTATCAGGCATGGGCTAAAATTGTAAAGGATAGCCTACTAGGGTTGAAGACGATGAAAACTCAGATGGAATATGCTTCAATTAACGTGAAATCATAAAATTAAATGAAAATGGAGATATATAAATAAAATAATAAAGAAGTTGAACAACTTCTTAAGTTTATTTAAGATGTGTGAGTTTAATTCTCACATTGAATTTTTTTTACCATTAACAATAGGCCTAATTGTTCCACCTTACTCATTCTGATTATGCCATGGTGTAATAGATAAATTGGAGATTCCATCCAGGTGTATTAAGTAACAAGCTTTTCTGGTTAATAGGTAGGCTATTCAGCAATATGTCTCACAATAAGAATTTGCACGATAATGTTTTGTTGGAAAATCACACAAACTCTGTTGCTACTTTGAAGACACGACTACATTGTGTTCTAATGTAGGCCTAATGTCTACATTGTATGTTGATTTCATGAACATTATTCACTGCAGATAATTCGTCCCTCTAGTAGTAAGGTAAGTGGATGATATTTCCATATTTTCGTCTGCACTGCCTTCAGCAACTTCTGCGGATAAGACAAGATATTGGTTGGGGCCCAAAGTTGGTATTCTGCTAGAATGTTCTTCTGGAACTTTTTCCATGGCATTAGAATTCGCAGATTGCAATGGTGAGTCAAATGTTTTAAGATAATCAGATGGCATCTCCTCGCTATCATTGATGACATCTTCAGGGGCTGATGTTACTAAGTCTAGATAATCGTGGGGATGCAAAATTATTTCTCTACCAATGTCCTTCTCGTCTGAAGGTATTAAGTATTTTGGTGTTAATTCGTGCGAATTCAAAAGCAGCTTCACTCCATCAACTTCACTTTTCCCGTCGTCAACTGACTGCTTCCAATGTTCCATTCTCGAGTAGAGGCTCGGAGCATTCGATTCAACGGGTGCTAATGCTGAGTAGTTGGACGTTGGAAGAGGACCAAGTCGCGGAGGAAACTTGGTGAACATGATGTCATTTTTTTCATCCACTTCTTCGATTGTTTCGTAGCCATCGGTGCATGCGTAGGGTATGAGGTCGTACTCGCTTTGAAAAGGTTCCTCCGTTGGATTTAGATCTGTCATGGCCGCTGAAAGTTGTTGGAGAAGAACCAGCAAATTATTCATTGTACTGCAAGACCATGTGTATCTGACTACTTATAACAACAATCATAATAGCACATCAATAAACAACAGTTTAGCAGAGTTGTATGGTCTTGAGACAGTGTCTCGGTCACGAGACAGTTTTTTAGTGTCTCGGTCTCGGAAGCCTGCTATCTCGGTCTCGACGTAGTCTCTCGAATTTTTAGAAACTAAAGTGAAAGTCTTGTTCGGTCTCGAACAAGCGATCTCGATAGGTTTCGCGTTAACTGTTTTGAAATCTTGCGCTAGAAACTGAAACCGGAATCTACGAGAAACGATAATTCTGGTTAACGCGCGAGTCACATGACACTGAAATCAATTCAATTATCTTAAAGTGGAACAATGTCCGAGAGAGAACCTGAAATTGTGAAGTTTGCGTTTGCGCTATTTGAAGGTATGCCTATATATTGACAAACAGTAGCTATTGACTATTAGTTTGTCATTGATGTAAAGCCAACATAACCGAAACGATCGGAGCAACTTCGAGTATCTCAGGGTGAGTAAGGATATGCGCAAATTTATAAATTCCTTTTGTATTTGGTATCGAATTTGCTTGTTTAAAATCGTCTAGAAGATTTCAGACGTGCTTTCTTTATACTATTCAGAAGGTAGGCCGAAAAAGAAATATCGAAAAAGATCATAATATACTCGGCAACATAAAAACTTCTTGGGAATTGGTACGATATATACTATAATTAAGTTTCAAATTGAAATTACAAATGAACCTTAGTGTCCCGAAAATTGATACGTTAGTATTTCACAGACTTTTGTGTAGGATCACCTGTCTTTTACTGTCTCGAACTGTCTTGAACCTAGGGTCTCGGTCTCGGCACCTCACTGTCTCGGTCTCGGCATCTCACTGTGTCGGTTTCGTCTTGGTCTTGAAGTTTAAAGTCTTGCATACAACACTGCAGCTTAGTCACCGAGAATGTGGTTAAAGTTCATCTGCTGTGCACAAATTTTATAAATAAAATGACAATTAATTTTTGCTGCATAGTCAAATTTATTTTACGCAATAGAGATATAGTCAAAGAGTTACCTTAATAATAAGCATTTAAGCTTAACTGCAATGTGTTTTTAATTCTTAAAATTTCCAAATTAAAGTAGCCTATATCATTGTATGCAGAGCAGAACAGCGTTTTACCGTATTTGTATCTCTTTAAAGGTTGACATAATACGCCTTTGACTTGGTACCGTAATCTGAGCTTGCCGCAAAGTCGATTTATTTTAAAATTGAAAATTGGATAAACTCATTCAACTCGATAGAAGTTGGGTGGAGATAGATTATTTTGTTCTTTGTTTAAAACACTTCGCTTATGGAGTGTAAAGTTTGCTCATTTTGTAATTAACACATATGACTAACTGGCCTCAAATTTAAAACAGTTTCTAGAGTAGACTAACACATGGATTTTGTGTGTAGGACATATCCACAGCATTGGTCTGTTGCCAGAATGAAGGCCCTACATTATTTTGGGGCTGTTTGGGAATGACACTGATGCTGTCAAAGTAAAGGACAGACTAATACTTCCAAGCTACATTTTCAAATACAAAGAAAACGGCTGCTATGTCTCTTCGGTAGTCAACAAATATGGATATCAAGATCATAAATACTGCAATAATTATTTCTCAAAATTAATTGCATTTTCAGTACAACGAAGTCATTCTGTCAGCATCAAATCCACGGACGGTGAAGTATGTTTTCAAGAGAGTACAAACTGGTGAGAAATAATTGAATGCTAATGGTTAAAAATAAGGTCTGGGCAATGTTTGATATTTAATTGGCCTGCTTGAATTAGGTGTAATTAAATCTGTTGGATAAGCGAACGTTTTTTTAAAATTCTAATGAAATGATCATGGTAATAGAAACAATGGCTATAAAAATAAAAAACATAACACTTTGAAACGCACGACCATTTTGTTTATGAATAAACAATAATAATATTGGAAACGGCTAAATCTAGTGTTGATGTAGGCCTATACTACGCATATGCAATGTATGCAATGCATGAAATGACTGCCTGATAAAATGAGTTGTATGGTCTCGAGACAGTTTTTAGTGTCTCGGTCTCGGAAGCCTGCTGTCTCGGTCTCGTTCTCGAGGTATAGTGTCTCGAATTTTCAGAAACTGTCTTGAAGTAAAAGTCTTGTTCTGTCTCGAACAAGCGGTTTCGATAAGTTTCGCGTTAACTGTTTTGAAATCTTGCGCTAGAAACTGAAACCGGAATCTACGAGAAACGGTAATTCTGGTTAACGCGCGAGTCACATGATACTGAAATCAATTCAATTATCTTAAAGTGGAAAAATGTCTGAGAGAAAACCTAAAATGGTGAAGTTTCCTTTTACGCAAATTGAAGTTATTGACAAACAATCGCTATGTCGTGCCGTTGGTCATCGATTTACACCTAAAACCACCATAACCGAAACGATCGGAACAACTTCGAGTTTCTCAGGGTGAGTAAGGATTCGAATGCGCAACTTTTTAATTTCGTTTGGTATTTGGTATCAAATTTGCTTGTTTAAAATCGTCTAGAAACTTTCAGACGTGTCTAAAAAGGCTTTCCTTATACTAATCAGAAGATAGGCCGACGATGAGTTATCGAAAAAAATAAAAAGGGGCAATATAAAAACTGTTCTCAGGAATTGGTACTATACATAATGAGTTTCGAATTGAAATTACAAATGAACATTATTCCCGAACACTGATACATTAGTGTTTTACAGCATTTTATATGGGATCACTTGTCTTTTACAGTCTCGTACTGTCTCGTACTGTCTTGAACCTAGTGTCTCGGTCTCGGCACCTCACTGTATCGGTCTCGTCTTGGTCTGGAAGTTTCAAGTCTGGCATACAACACTGCTGATAAGAGCGCCTGATATACAGACCTGCATTCTTTCTTCTGAGACGATGGCAGAGTATAAGAGCCACCAGTGACGATGCGACGCCAAAAAGAACAGCAACACCGGCCACGAGATATATCGCGTTGAATCCATGCGCTATAGAACAAAAACATTTAATAACCTTTGATAGAGCCTATGCTCTTAAATGGCTCTTAAAAGTTAGCATAATACACCAAATAATTATACCCGTTCAATAGAATTCAATAAATTTTTGACATCCAGAAAGATGTGTACCTTTCTTGGAATACAGGCCTAATAACCCACATAGGCCAACGGAATCATACCAGTCCGTACTCCAGGAGTACACAAAGCCTTGCAGTCGAGTTTTGGAAGTGAACAGGAGAACAAAATGCGTGTATTTTCTATTTCAGCACTTAGCTTAATTCAGTGGATAATTTTCTCAACCAGATTATATTTCATAAAACGAGACATTGGAATTAGGCCTAAACGTTCAATTTTAAGAGATTGCATATTGATACAGCTCAAATAATAATCGTATGAATAATTATTTATTCGGAATCTTTTTATTATAAAACTAATTCAAAATAAGACAGTAGGTCCAAATTACGTGGAAGGGCTTTCGAAGTTCTAAGCAAATTGTGTAACGCGCCTCAGGGTGACAAAGTACTGTTAGTCTGTACGCAAACTATTTCGCCTTACCTAATTACATCTAACTAAAATAAAAACCCAGTAGGCCTAACCTTAATTTTAGCGACAAATAAATTAACTGAAATGTAGCCTAGCTATGACAAAAATGAAAACGAATTTACCACAATTAGGCTTATTATATAATAGCCGTCAATAAAAAGAAAGCAGAAAAGGGGTATGCAAGAAGAATGACACAGTATCAGAAAGATAATAATGTTTTATCTTGGTGGTTTCTGTATAGGCGCACCTGCTGTCATTACACTTATGCGTCGTGTAGGCCTTGCTTTTGGCAATACGGATGTTGTGTCGCTCGCTTGGACTTCTACTATTATTACTTTGGTCTGATATAGACTATACTTTCTAAGAAATATTTCTTCTCCGTCTCTTTCTGAGTATATTGGACGGTTCTAGGACGTTTGCTTCAGTGGCGTCAGTAGTCTCTTCGGCTCTGAGAGGGTGTCAATGGGTTGGCGTTATAATGCTGAAATATCTCACGAGAAACGCGCTGGAGACTAAAGCATATCATCTTCCAAAGACCAGGAGTCAGATAGAAGCCAGGGAACAGCGCCTTCTAAAAATATGCTATCAGCGAGGAATTGCACGGTGTTGTAGTCCGTGCGTTGCTGATATTATCGGCCGCCGTTTTCATTCAACTCATCTGTTCCGAATTATGTTGCCCCATTAAAGATGACATGGCGTCTACCACCAGAAGCTGTCGGTATGAGTTCGACCTTGAAGAGGCGCCATACCACTGTAATGAATATTATGAAGGATGGTCTGCCTGCTAAAGCTCGTCAGTGTTTACTCACTAAATTAACGGAGTCCTTACTTGCTAATAAATTGCTTTCGCATCAGTTACATTTAAGTTTAAGCAGGGGCGATTTACACGCAATTGAAAGGTGAAAATTACAGTAAAATAAATACATATATATATGTACATAATACATGCACATTAGCCTAATTCGCGCCTAAGCACGCAGCTGAATTAATGGTTGAATCGATAGGCCTACAGAGGGCACTAATTTTTCCAGTTTGACCCATAAGCCGACAATAGTCATAAGCTCGATATTTATGCAGCACTAGAGTTAGTTAAGTTACTTTTAACATACTTCAGATACTTATTCAATACCTAGTCATTTTTCAATGGTAATGATTTCGACAGTCCAAATTGCAGAGGTCACTTTCAGCTAATGACACGTAGCTGCACGCAAAGTTTATTCATAAATCCGCGTTGTCATCTACCATTACTTGTCAGCAGCTGGAGCGATTAGCGTGTGATACATGTTTGCGATTTACTAGCAGTTTAATGGCATTTGCAGTGACTGGTTTGTCTCCAGCTTTCTCTTCAAAGTCTGCTGGTACATTGGTTCATGATTTTATCGTTAATCGATTAGATCCGGTTTCACAATCATTTTTTTTTCGTGGAGCCCTTTTGATCTTAATTTGTTCGGCTGAACCGCCGTCCAAAACTAAACATATTCCACTGTTGGTAAACAAACGCTTGAGAATGCAGACCATTATAGGTTTAAGCCTGTTTTAGACTAATGAAAACACAAATATCGATGACAATGACGAATGAATTCAGTTTGTGATGTATCATATATCCATTGTGTAGGACACAATTATAGATTGTCTAAAGTATTTAAAGTATTTACGTCAGAAAATATGTTCACTCTGAAAGTGTTCCGCGGAACCCTTGTCTTCACCTCACGGAACCTTAAGGTTCCGCGGAACACAGTTTGGGAAACGCTCTCTCTTTCTCTGTCTCATTGTCTGTCTCTATCTGTCTCTGTCTTTCTCTGGTATGTCTCCAGCACTCATGTGTTGACTTCTTCTTCCGTCTGACGTCTATAGGAAGAAACTTCTTCAGGATTATACCAATTCCCTCTCTTTGACATAAGTCAAAAATTTAGAAACTATTTCTAGCCACCGGATTTTCATTTTTGCTTGCTAATCGTGCACAGGCGCACGTTGTACGCAGTAACAGGAACCATCTATAATTTATGACATTATTCAAAAAACGGTTCACATAATTATACACGTAACTATTTCGAGATATCAAATCATATGCCTTCAGCTGTCTGGTTTGGTTTCTCTTCGAAATGACCTGGCTTCTAGCCGATTCGATGGCTACAACACAGTTATCGTTGGTATCACTGAGGGAGATTTGCAACAATTACAACTGGTCCAAACTCATCTGGCGAGAATCACATTAGTGGCCACATATTATTACAACTATCAGATTACTTCACCTACGAGACCATGGCTTTGGCGGCAGGTGCCCCCCTCCGCCTTGGTAACGAGTTTCATGTCCTTAGATCATTCTTCTCTTCAGCGCAGTTGCCACCTGTAAGCTATCCACAATCTTCGCCCTGGATCGCATCCATTTGTGCACCCAAATAAAGGTGACAATTATTTTATTCATAGAGTGTCATATAGTAGTTAACTCTTATTAATCTTATGCTATTTTTCTTTATTTCTGTCGATTGTAAGCAACTGCGGTTTGTCAGCTGGTATAAAAAATAAACGAAGATATTTAATATTATCAGCTAACTATCGAAAAGAATTTCACCAGAGGCTGCGATTTCGTTTGACAGGTGGGAGGAGACCCAATGACAGGGTTAGGAAATGTGGGGGACGCACGTATAACTTGTCCTCTTTCTGTAAAAGGTGGGGAACTTGTCCCCTTCGACGCCCACACCCGGGATCGCCGCCGTTGATTTTCACAGCCCTGGCAGTTCAACAGCTAAATCGGATGTAGAATCAGATAGGGACGCCATTGTGTTTAACATGATATCATGATACATGTATATGCCTAAAAATTGATGTTTATTATGTTTGCCATTATATCAATTATATAAATTATTGCCTGCATTGTATATTTGGACCCAATCCAAGTGTATTTACTAATAAGCTGAATATGTCGTCATTGTGCAAATAATTATACAAATTAATGACTTACACAATCCATCACTTGTTGATTTAGTGATTGACGTTGACTCAGAGACTGTTTCTCTTTCTTCTTGGACGATGGTCGTGTGCGAGACAATGATGACGGATGAATTCCAAGTGTAGCTGTAGTCAGGTGAATTTGTTGCTGTGGAGTTTAGACTGCTTGTGTTGTCCCATTGGAAATAAGTTCTGCACGTGAAATATGTTGCGTTGTAGGTTGAATTAATTACTATGATCAACGTTGAACTAATATTGCCATTTGAAGTGACCATTTCTGCTATTACATAGCTATCCACCTGATATCTATTTCTTCCGTGTTGTCTCCATTCCATTGTTGGAGCAATATTTCCTCTGTAGTTAACGCTGCATCTCATCCAGACAACGTCACCTTCTTTTAAGGTTTCGCTAGAAGCTGTGGTCAGGTTGTCATCGCAAATTGGTTCAGTCTCTACAGCAAAGAAATTACGAAATAATAATTCAACAGAGTTTTTTTTACTTTGAGCAAGAGTTTTACCTGACAAAAATATTTGAATCGACTCCACATTTGTATGTCATTATGACTAAGTTTCTTTTATGTTGCTGTCGATCCTTGCTATTAAAGGTTAACGGAGAACTTATTTTGTACTGTGTTTTTAGTTTAACGACGGACTACATTAGTTTTCCAGTCAGTTTTAATAAAATCTCCTAGTTATATTGATAGAGTTGGAAAATGTAACGTTGTCCATGAGACAACATACATATCCTCCTTGCAAGCAACAAAGCCAAACTGAAGCAGGTATACACTGGTGCTTTTAACACTGGTGACTCATATAAATAAATGACACGTTGCCTTGTTTTGAAAGTTCAGAAACACACACGCCTACACACACACCTGCAAACACGGGCAAACACGCACGACAGTTCAACATAACACCGATGTCGTTGAGTACTAGTTAGACAATTGCGAATCAAGATCTTGCTCAATGGTCCTATACTCAGTGATAACTCGTGAAAGCTGGAACTCGCCCCTCCGCTTAATAGGACGAGTTATCTAACTCACCGGTTGCTGTGCTCCAAAGGGATGGCTCAAAAATACGCATGGATACAGAAACTCTAGGAATTAAACAGTGGATCTGAACTCACCAAGGACAATCAGCTGGGCACTGTAGTGTTCGAGCTGTTTCTTTACTTGCTGAACATGACAGTCATATTTCCCAGCATCGTTTAGTTCTGTTGAGTTTAGGTAAAGATTGACAGAATTGTTAGCTGTGGTGAATCCAAAACGCTGGCTGCCAACAATCCTCGGAATACTATATCCAGTGAAGATCTTAGACTGGTTGGTGTTAGACGATGCCTGACTTGTCCATTCTCGCACTGTGTAGTTGATAACTGGTTGACACATCAGTTCAAGTCTTTGGCCGACGATTAGTGCAGTGTTTGATGGAGTGCGCAGCAGATGACAACCCCCTGAAACAAACAAATTACAAGTCGGACGAATTCGGGTAAATTCCTAGACTAGGAAGCACAATTTTCAGTTTGGTGAAAGATATTTTGGAAGGTCACTATCTTGGAAGATCAGTCAATCAATCAGTCGAAAAGACTTACTATAGCGTCCCTTCAAGATATCTACTCCTGGTCTAACCGCGGTTGAAAAGGACAGTTTTCAGAGAGGTGCAAAACGACGATGAGGAGCTCCTAGGTAGACGACGGAGCTCTGGTGGTGCCAGACGGTGCATGTAGGTCCCACAACCGAGAAAACCCGATGATGCATTATTGAAGTGCGTGGAAAAGGGACGATCAAGTCACCGTGAGTCGCATGTTGTAATTAAGTTAAATTGAACTAAACACTAGGTCTACTGAAAACTTACTCTCTAGCTCTTTCATGTATTCAGCGAGTCGAAATTCTAAAGCTGAATGTTACCTGTCAACTGGCTCTAACGTAAAAGATTCCCAGTAAATTACAATATAACTGTTTATTTTAACTGTAATTTCTCCTAGTTTAGTAGTGAAATTATGATCATGTCAAATCTTACCGATGGCAACACAAAGATGAACGGCGAAGATCAATTTCAGCATGCTGTGTAACCAAGCCAAGTATCTCAGTGCAGGAGACGTTTATTACAGTTTATTATGGACACAAATAATTGATGTCAATTGAACTTGTTCTCGCTGGAGTAGCTCCTCTGTCACATAAACGTTATAATTCTTCTGGATGCTTATGGAAACAAGGACTGCGATCTGTCAAAATTTATAGTGAAATATTTAGAGAATAAGCAAACGAAAAGTTGAACATTAGGAGCTAATGAGAAACGACTAATTGTTTTGCAGATTAGCTTGGCTACGCGTATTAATCTAATTCGACATTGGATCTCATTATGCACATGTGGGTCACAGCAAGCATTTCCTTCTTGCCTAGGCTGTAACTTTGTCAGTCATAGCAAGATTAGATCCTACTATTCAATTTCGCTGGGGACGGCAAGTATATCCTTTTAGACTGCTTTGAATTATACATGTATATCCGGTCGCACCATCCGCATCATCCTGTCTAAAATTCGTAATCAACAACATGTGCTTTTAATTGCGCAAAGAGCAGATTTTCTTTTGAAATGAAAAATAGATTTTCATTTCTTTATAATCTTAGTTAGGCCTTTCCTCAAATGATTTTGCAGTCGTTGTTTATATCTCGGACTAGATATTGGTGCGGCTAATGCAGATATTTAATCTCTAAATATGACTTACACTATCGAATTTATCACTTGCAATGGTCCTAAAGAAGTTTTTACGATAGACCAGATAGGATGAAGTCGAATGTCAATAAAGTCAGGAAGGTGATCGCCTCACTTGCAGAGACAAATAATATACCGAAGCCGTTTCTGTTGAAAGAGTTGACTGTGGGGGGAGGGAAATAAAGCTATAATAACGGCATTCTATTAAACCTAAATTGTTTACCAAGAGTGTAGGTTACCATTATCTATAAGTTAATTGGTTAATGACAATGGTTCATAGAGCCTAGTCTTTATAATAATTGCAATTGCATATTCAAGTAACTTCCCTTTTCCAACCGCGTGGTCTTTAATGCCTACATATAAGCGCGTTCGTTGCTTAAATAATATTAGCGTCCTTATGAAGCATCTTCCTCCTAGTCGTTATGTCATAATCCCCGAATGTCAGTGTCTAAATCGTTATCATCATCATAATAATGTCGTAGTTTATTTCACTTGAGTTTTGCTACTGAATATTAATAATAAGCATTACTCACAGTCTACCTCGACGACATTATTATACCCGGATGACAATCTATGTAGAACTGTAACCGCCTCATTTACGAACTAGGAAAGTCCCTGCATGTGCCAAATGTATGTCTATCTTGTGTGAGAAATTAATTGGTAGACTTCAGGGATGATTTTGGCCAACAATACATGACACGCAAAAAATAGGGGTAGGAATGGGGTACACGTAAAGCCGGTTGGGAGTTGGAAGCGTTTGGAGCAGAGTTTAGGAGAGACTAGATTGAGTTGTCATGGTGATGTGATGAGAAGAGAAGACGAAAGAATAACGAGCGCAGAGGTCACTGAAAGCCGAAATCTGGGTCGAGTCCAGTCAACAGTTGACTTTATTATAGCTAAAGCAACTCTATTATAAGCATGCCATTTATCTATATTTATTTTCGAACAATTCCTTACGAGTCTAGTGTCAAAAGCCTAGTCGTAAAGGCGACATCGTCGGCTATTGCTTCGGACTTCAAATGCTGCAACTCTGTTGGTTTACAAACCTACGTGTTGGCTTATATCAAAATTCATACGTAATAACTATTGTGCTACCATTTTAACTCGAGTATTTAAGCGCTTCAGTATCTTTCTTTCCCGGCCACAGATGTTTCCGCTCTAAAAGCATAGTGACTTGGTTGTTCCGCCGACTCGAACTTCCACCGCTCAGCGTTGATTTTTTGACAGTGGTTCGTTCATCTTTGTACAACAATCCGTCCAAGAACCTGCAATAATGCTTTTCTCTTTTCCGCAAACGCATGAACACGATCGTGGTTCCATTTAATCGGGAGTTCCTCTCATGTGTCTCTCGGTCTTCAAAAGCTATTGTATAATTCAAAATGCCACTATGGTTAAAGGCGATAGTTTAACCAATCTAGATGCAATCTTGGGCCTAAAACAACGGTTACCATCCATGGTTCAGGCTATTAAGTAATTCTTAATGGCCTTTGACGCTGAGGTCATGCGAAAGGTGACATCGATTGATATCACTGGATAAGGAGTGCTGTGGTAAGATTTTCATTCCTATGATATCGTGATTGGATGATCCCATCACTTACCCTGCATCTCCTATCTCCAAGTTTCCCAGTTAGTTCCCCAGTTATTTCGAAATCAATTGTTTAAAAATCTGTTATTTCGAAATCAGTTATTTATTAACCAGTAGGCGTACATCCTAATATAAGTATGGGTACTACCAAGATTCTGTGTCTATAGTCAGGCTCGATAGTCCGAAGATTGCATGGTGTCCGGTCGATAGGATTGCGGTTTTAATGGAATTTGGATTGATGAGAAGAATTATGTTTGGCTGGAAGCTTGATTGCACCATTCCTTTCATTCGTCCAGCTTCCATTTGCGCATGATTCTTTTTCTGTCAATCCAGCTTTCAGTTTTACTCATTTTTTTCATCAATTTATACAGCTTCTAGTTAAATCAATGTCGAAGTATAGAATTCTCGGTCTATCGAACCTTCGGATTTTCGAGTGAACACCTAACGCCAATGGGCCTACCAGAGCTTTTTCTTGAAAGTATTGCAATATCAATGCCAATACTTTTACCAATGCCTTTCGATAGGCTTGCTGAATTTTCTCTTAACACATTCATGCGCCAATTATTACAAAGAATACAGGTCTATTATACTGAAGAAAGCATGCCAATGTCTTAATTTTTAGTCAGATGTCGCTTAATTATCTATTGCAGGTGTTCTAAAATCGTTATTGTTATTAAGTAGGCCTGCCAAGTATGACGTAAGTGTGACGTAAAGAATAATATAACGCTTCAACTTCTTGTCTATCCATACGTGACTACATGTAAGTGCCACATATAAAGTGAGCTTGTCAGTACTGTAGTACGCCAAAGTTCCTGCAATTTTATCTTCTTTGTTGTAGATATTTTACGGTGAATGGTGTTAAATATATACACTTAAACTTAAATATAACCGAGATTTAGCGCATTGTAACACTTAGGCCCTATTTAAGAATTTTAAAAGTAAGACTGATTTAGATGTATGTTAAAAACTGATTTTGATTGATAGTAGTTAGTTCATATTACTTGACGGTGACATGCTCCGAGTCAATTCTATAATAAACAATGTAGACTATCTCTGAACAATTTCGGCTTCAATGTTCAATTTTTGTTTCATTTACTTATTTATTTATTTTATTTATTCGGAAATTTGATATCGCCCTTCTTCCAACATTTTTTTGATCAGAAGTGCACACACGCCTCGACGACGCAATTGCAGTTGTACTGCATAGCAATTGTCTCCTAAGGACTTGCACAAGGTTCTTACACAGTGACGCCTCGGACGAGAGTCGAACCCACTCACTCAGCGCTGACCGCTCTAACCAATCGGCCACTGTTTAGCTGTGAAGCAGAAGTGAATAAGTAGGCACCACACGATTCTCTGAAAAATTCGTTCTTGAATATTTACTGAAAAATGAATGCACATGTACAAGTTTATAAGTCAGTGTCGCTTTTCCTTTGCAACTGTTCTGAAATGATATTCTGATTAGCCTAATACATGTAAGTGGCGATAAAATCGGTGTGACGTCTAGAGTATCTCGTATAGGGCAAAAATAACGCTTGAACTTATTCTCTATCCATGTGAAACTAAGGATCATGTAATAAAGGTATGGCCTATACCTTTGAATCGAATAGCCAATGCCGTTACAAGACCTTAGACTTCATTTCCCTGGTTGTTAAGTACAATGACGGCATCTTTTCTTCTTGATTAGCCTTTAAAACATCATTAGTAGACCTGCTGAATGGCAACGCTTCGTCTGTGATCTTAAGATAAGCAGATGGTATTTCTTCACTGTCTTCTGCAATCTCTGCTTCGCCTTTTGCCACAAAAAAATTTAAGTTGTTAAGACGCAGTTTTGTATCCCGCTTAATGTCTTCTTCATGATTAACTTTAACGACATTACTGTTTAAATTGGATTGCAGGGAATCGTCAGTTATTCTAAGGTAGGCGGATGGGATAACTTCTTCACCTATTGGTGCAATATCTTCTGCGACATCTGGTTCTAAATCAAGATAATTGTTCCCAGGCATCGTCCTTTTTATGCCAGAGTCTTCTACATCTGAAGCTTTTAAGTAACCATATTGAGATCTGTCTATATCAGACTGCATTTCATCATGACTTTTCTCGTCGAGTGAATTTTCCTGGTGATCCATTCTCGAGTAGACACCAGGCGGTTTAGGTTCATCAGGCATTAACCCTGAGTAGCCAGGTGATGGTAGTGGTCCGTGTCGTTGAGGAAATTTGGGGAACAGGATGTCATCGTTTTCATTAACTTCTTCAATTGTGTCGTATCCGTCCGTTATTGCGTATGGTATCAAGTCATAGTCGCCTTCTGTTTGCTCCTTTGGGTTGATCATTGCCATGGCCGCTGAAATTGGTCAGAAAGAATATACAATATGAACCCTTTTAAAATTAATGAACCAGATCTTTGGTAATCAAAGATAAACGTTTGTATTTTTCTCTTGCGACGCTGTGTAATACGTTAGATCAGTAGCGTCGCCCTCCTTCTTCTTCAGGGCTTCGGACTGGCACCGGCATACTTCAATTAAGTCTCTATTGTTTTATTTCAAACACGAGCACACCATCGCTTAACAAGAAAAACGTTTATCATAAAAGTATTTCTTCATATGAACCAAATAAGTATAAAGCCTAGTGAACAACAAATAATATTAGACATACATGTATGGGACTTATAATAGGCCTACGCTACATGTACAGATAATATCACCCGTTCAACTAAATTCGCTTTGTATGCTTAAAGCTTCTGAACACCAAATTTCAGTATTCAATTGCTTTCAATATAGAATATTTTATATTTTGTCGCGTTATAATTCAATTTTAAACATTTATGAAATCGCTCTCTACAATGTCCCGAATATACTGTCGTCAAATAAACTCTATTTAATTCTTTACTGACTCTATAACTCATTAACTTGCCTATTGTTTAATAATTTAATGATCAGTATAGGCGTACTGTAACTAGCCTACTTCATATCTAATGACAAGTTACTTGTATAATTTTACTTAATTGGAAGCTTGATCCATTACATGCTTATTTGCTCATTTCCAGTGCATGCGAGCAAACCTTGTGAGCCACAAAATTGTGTCGAAAGTTACCTAAACCTTTTCTCTTAAGGCGAAGGCAGAGGATGATAGCCACCAATGACGATGCGATACCAAAGAGAACAGCAACACCGGCCACGAAATATGTAGCATTGAAGGGCAGAGAGGAGGAGAATAATGTCGACACTGAAATGAGAATGTAATTTCGCTACAACCTCAGTACAGTTCATTGGTTTGTTGGTAACAGTAATATTACCCTAATTCATAGTCTTAAATATAGATTGGTGTCTTGCCCATGCGCTGCTGTAGCGCCACGCAGATTCACATTCGCATCATCGACTTCCTGGACAATCTCAACAGTATACAACAGTTGGCTCTGCTGAACCAGCCACACGATAGACTGGCGACATCCATTACGCTATCTCTTACCTTTCATCATCTGCCTCAGACATGTCCGTCTTTAACGCCTCAGACTTTCCAATCAAAACTAAAGTCTCGTCACTTGAATAATTCTTAGCTTCACTCATTTGATCCCCCACTTTCTAATCGTTCTCCACCAAAACGGAACCAACCTATAGATCAGCTCTGCCTTTTCTCTATCAGGTCTCTCAGGTAGCCTACATTGATCCGCATTTAGTAATTCTCTGACTAGAACCAGCGCTCGTTAATAAGCTGATGTCCTGCTCAACTTTAAAGTGGCGCTTTAGAAGTCTGGAGTTTACGGCTACGATTACGAATGAGTTAAGCTAATGATAGCAAACTATCAATTTAAAAGAAATTTACGGCAGGTAGAAAATGAAAATGGGTCTTCTAATTACTCTTCTAATTAATCTTCTAATTACTAATTACTGACGACAGTTTGTCGTTTTCGTATATCCCAATAATATAATCTCGTGTCCGCAGCTCTAGTACAAAAACTATTTATCTGGAAACCGAAAACTTATCCTACCAGCGGCCCATATCGTGTCCTGATTCCCTCCGCCAGTGTTCGCATTTCGACCGAATGATAGTTGAACTGTGTTTTGTTTTGATAACCAGAGGTCAATCGATGGTCGCTCAAATGGAATAGATTTCCATTCTCAGTCCCTCGCGTGCACGTCTAATTCGATAACCCAAGTCCTGACTTTTAATTCCACTGTACAGATTCATGTAGCTAGGGAGTCCCTCAAATCCCCAAGGCAATCATAGATGCGAAGTGCAATGTCCCTCATTTTCTTAGCCTTGACATCTGAGACCGTATGACGGGTCCTTATACATTATTACAGAGTATGATGGCAGGTGAAACATAAGTTTCGTACCAAAGTTGAACCCCCGACATCTCGATTAACAGTCGGGCACCTTATAGTTATTGCGCTATCGAGTAGGCCTATACCTCATGGATATGACTAAATGCATAACAAATCTGTTAATTAAAAATATCCTGCTGCTGTTTATAGAAATCTGTTGCTTACGAGATCCATGATTCTCCGAAGATGATGTGACTACTGACGCTTCATCAGAAACTGTTTCTCTTTTTCCTTGGGCGAAGGTTGTGTGCGAGACAATGATGACGGATGATTTCCAAGTGTAGCTGTAGTCAGGTGAATTTGTTGCTGTTGAGTTTAGACTGCTTGTGTTGTCCCATTGGAAATAGGTTCTGCACGCGAAAAAGGTTGCGCTGTAGGTTGACTTAACAACTATAGACAACGTTGAACTGATGTTAGTATCTGAAATGACTGTTTTTACAGAATCTTTTGCTGGTGAGCGATCTTGCTCAATTATTTCTCCATCTTCTCCGTGTTGTCTCCATTCCATAGTTGGGGTGAAATCTCCTCTGAAATTGACTCTACATCTCATCCAGACAATGCTACTTTCTTCCAAGGTGACATTGTAACCAGTAGGTATGCTTTCCTCGCATATTGGTTCCGTCTCTACAGAATCATCATTCAGAAAATGAATTCATCACGGTCTATCACGAGCAGAGGGGGCGACCGCGGGGAGGGGTGAGCGGTACATGTCCCCTTTTACAGAGAGAGGACACGTCATGCTCTCCCAATTTCTAACCCCTCCTATTGGGTCTCCCCCACCTCTCAAACGAGATCGCCGCCTCTGACCACGGACGTGCGTTTAACTTTAGTGCAAATTAATCCTAAATATTTAAGATATCATGCAAAGACTAGAGGTCATCAATACCAGACGTTTGTTTACTTGTCACACAGTATTGATTATGTAGGAGTAATTTAGGTTTCTTTGAATAGTGGTCACTCTTAAAAAGGCTGGATTTACACTTTTATAACTAAGGCAAGCCCTTTCATTACAAACTGCTTATAAGATTATTCACAACATTTCATGCTACACCAAAGGCTAATGAGGTAAAGAAAAGAAGACTTGCCGAAGACAACCACGTGGGCATTGCATTGTCTAGGTTGCTGTGTTCCGGTGTTAATATGGCAGCTGTAGATTCCCGCATCGTCCAGTCTTGTTGCGTTTAAGTAGATTACAACAGAGCCATTTTTGTAGAAATCAAAGCCAAAACGCTTGTCCTCGATCCTAGAGATGCGCCAATTGCCATAAATCGGTGAAACGGCGAGATCCGATCTCTGGCTTTTCCATTCACGAATCGTGAAGTTGTCATCCGGTTGACATCCAAGTTCTAGTCGCTGACCAACAAGGACGGCTGTGTTCAATGGAGTGCGGATGAACTGACTAATAGCTTAAATTAATTGGACACAAGGTCATTAATTACATTTATAATTCTAAACTGGAAACAGGAATCAGATTACCTCCTTATGAATGTTGTTGTTGTTGTTTATGGCACGATACAGGAGGCCCCTGTGACAGTTGCAGGGTTCCCGGACGATTCGGCGCCAGGTGGGTTAGTAAGTGTATTTAGACCAGATATCGGTATGAAGTAACTGGCATTTTTAAATTATTCAAAATGGGAGCGAAATAGTATTCTCCATATTATCCAGCACATGTCTGGTTATTATAGAGATTGGTGAAGACAACAGCCCTAAAAACTGACTGAGTTATTGCGATTAAAGAGTACAGTAACATCAAGACATGGATTTATCAACTTCTATATACTGCCGTTAGTAAATACTATGTGAGCCAGAAACCGAAATCGATGTAATTTGTAATTTTCTTTAGTTTTCTCTGCAGTGGAGGACTACTCTAGTTAGAAGGTGACACGGTCTCCATGTGTTGACTCCGACTATACAATAACCAAACATGTGCTGGATAATATGGAGAATATTATTTCGCTCCCATTTTCACTATTATAAAAATGTCATTTACTACATGCCAATATCTGGTCTAAATACACTTACAAACTCATTCGGCGCCACATTTTCCGTCGCCGAATTGTCCGTCGCCGAATTGTCCGTCGCCGAATTGTCTGACGCCGAATTGTCCGGTCACGAAGTTGCAGCCATGAATCGATAAGCACGGTGCAATAATATCCAGGAAAAGATGTGCATGACGCTAATAAAAAGATAATAGTATTCTTGTGTGCAAAATATCTACAACAATTTCAGTATTCTAATATTTTCAAAAGCATTCTTAGTATTAAATAATATGAAACAAATCATTTTAGTTGAGATGCCGTCGTCACATCAAATCTTACCAACAGCAATCTGAAGATGAAAGATAAAGTTTAATTTCCACATGCTGATGAAGTCAAATTTTAAGCACAACGACTCAGGAGTACGGTTCATCTTTAAGCAATAGAGTAGCTTGACCAAGTACTGACTGTGCCTTAATGTTTTTCAAGCAAATGCCTAGTTTTATTTGAATGCATAGGGTGAAACTCGCTGCCGCCTGCTAGAACGATAATGCAAAGCTTTGAAATTGGCATGCTTCAATATGTGGTGATACTAAACGAAAACGAAAATCTTTGGGGTCTTGCCTGAAGATAATTACCTGCTAGCTCACTAGGTCTAGGATTTCAGCAGCTAAAAAGTTTATCTAGGTCACCACATGGGCTTCTGTTGGCGTCGTAAAAACATTAATTATATTATATTATATTAATTTTACTCACCACATATCCACCATCGCTAGAACTTGCTTTTTCACCTGGGTCGAATTCGACAAGTGAAACGCTGCCTGAATGAAAACTGCCTCTGTATTCTCGTTCAGGCTCTCGTCATTTCTCGCCTGGACTATTGCAACTCCATACTCTCTAGACTTCCTGCGTCAACACTACAGCCCCTATCATCAGTCCTGCACTCTGCTGCCCTCCTAATAAACGGTCTTGCTCCTCGCGACCACATCACACCATCCCTACAACAGCTACACTGGCTCTCCATCCATGCCAGTATTGCCTTCAAGATTTCCCTTCTCATATATCACATTCAAAACGGAACCTCCACCTCGTACATGACGTCCATGGTTGCGTCATGCGCTGCCACTACTTCAAGAGGACTCCGTTTATCTACGAGCGGAGACTTTACCATACCTCGCACTAACAAGAAGTTTGGGAACCGTGCATTGTCTGTCGCAGGACTCGCAGAATGGAATAGTCTCCCAATTCCGGTCCTTTAAGCCACAACCGTTGCTCTTTTCAAGACAAAACTGAAAACCTACTTATTCTCCCTGATCTATGACTAAGAATGCAGCACAGCACTTTTGTGCACGACTTGTCTTGTCAAAGCGCTTTATAAATGCCTAATTGTGTGTATGTGTGTATGTGTGTGTGTGTGTGTGTGTGTGTGTGTGTGTGTGTGTGTGTGTGTGTGTGTGTGTGTGTGTGTGTGTGTGTGTGAATTAAATTGAAAGGCAAGGGAAGTTGAGCAACGAAAATCTTGAGACCAATAAATTATATTTTATAGGTGGTTGTGGAGCAGGTGGAGTAGTAATAGTAGTAATAACAATAATCGCTATAGAGACAACGGGTTGGTTTAACCCCTTGGCGTTGGATTTCATCAGCGAAGTCAGATTTCTCTGATACATGTACGTGTTAAGTGGCGACAGACGCGAGACGACCTTTATCTTTCATCGTCTTTCTGTCTGTATCCAACGCTACAACCTAGTCGCTTTTATGGGCACCTTTCCGTTGACCCCATAAGACGAGGACTGACCCTCCGGACTATTAAATCTCTATATTGATAATCTCTAAGCTCCTGAGGAACGATGTGCCTCGGGAAAAAAATAATAGTAATAAAAATTATAATAATAATAATAATAATAATAATAACAATAATAATACCTCGGACGAAAGCTACTTGAACATTTTTATACTGTCACTCTTGTTAGCATTTCTGCATTTATGTCAGATTGTTTTCTTTTTCAATAATTAATAACAAAAATAATAATAATAATAATGATTATTATTATTATTATTATTATTATTATTATTATTATTATTTGCATTCACAATGATAATTATCTTAAAAGAAACAAAAATGCACAATGGAAAAAAAAATATTGTACTTTCATGTTACAATTAATTTAAACAGTTGATATTTGTTCAAACTTACATAATAGGTTTAAAGGAACATTAAACAACTTTTTATAATTAATATTCAATTTAGATAAAAAAAATATTGGTTGTAACTACCACATCATAGTCAACAGTAGATATAATAAATGAAATAATTTTTGTCAATTCCAAGTATAACAATTCTAACAGAAAGACATTTTTAAAGTGTGTGATCGTATGTAGCCTCAATATAATTTTTTTACTATCATTATATTACACAATCATATTGTTTGTGAGTGAGCAGTGTAGAAACTAAGTTCAATACTTTACATGTACTCCATTGTGTCACTGCAATAAGCATTGTCAATAATTGACATTAATGACTGACTGTGTATAGAGATTATTTACAGAAACAATGGTTACGATAAAGCGAACCAAAAATTGTTTTGTTAACCAGAGCTTAGTTTCTATTTCTCTGAGTTTCAGTTGATTCAGACGGCTTTATTCGCCTATTCCATAATCAAAAGTCGACCTTCGGTCAAAGGAAATCCAAAATTCCGGAAAGTATGTGATCTCGCTCCTCCATCGTCTTTCCATTTGGATCGGTCAGTTTGACCTTCAATATCAGTGTTACATCCGATTGAACAATTATTCATCGCTTGATTTCTTTGATTTTATTGATTCTACATAATTTCAATCGATTCATTTCCATTTTCATATTCATCTGTAAATGTTTTCAGTTTATTATTACCTAAATAACGATAAATTAATTCTTAAAGGATGGAGCAACTGTCCGTTGATAAATGACTGAGTGATTATGGATAGTAACTCATGGAATGACGTTAGCTGTTAAACGAATGGATGCTGTTAGAATGATGTTAGAATGAAGTTAGAATAATTTATGCATAGATGTGCCAATTGAATTAAAAAATTAATGATGAGTTTAGAAGCTAATTAGCAGAATGGCTAATTTTTAGTTTAAATGTTGTTGTTGTGCTGTTATTGAATTGTAGTGTGTGGTCCTGGTGTTCTATGGCATCTATTTCTACGATTGTGAGTTCATCTATTCAAAGTCCGTTGATGAACTCATTCCGAAATGGTTGAACCATGTCAAGATGAGTTGTTGGCGACATCTTCCATGCATCCGCTAGTTTATGTGGGCTGTGGTGACCATGCGACCATCAGTCAGTGGGTGTGGATTGGGTGGATGGGCATGAGTGGGTGGGTATGGTTGGGAAGGAATTAGTGGGTATGGTTGGGAAGGACTGGGTGAGTGATTATGATTGGGAGGGATTGAGTGGGTATGGTTGGGTGGAGCTGCAGATGTTAGGAAGATAGGCAGACTGTCTTGGATTTGATTCTAGCTGCATCTATATGCCTGTCTTCATGAATGTCTCTTGATCTGTCTCACCCTTACCTATCTCATTTTCTGTCTGTCTATTTCTCTCTTTCTCTCTCTCTTATTTTCTGCCTGGTTGTCTCACTCTTTCTCTCTTGTTTTCGGTCGGTATGTCTCTTTTTTTCTGTATGTCCGTTTGTCCCTCTCTCTCTCTCTCGTTTTCTGTATTTCTGCCTCTATCTTTCTCTCTGTTATTATCTGAGAGCGCTTTCTTGAGCTGTATCTATGCTGGTATTGAGGAGAACTGGGAGGTATGGATAATAACTGAGCAAAAAGAGGATTTGAGGAGAATGTTGTCTAAAATCGTTAACATTTCTCACCTTCTGTGAGAAGTGATAAGGGCTTCAATTGAATTACTTCATTTGATTCATTACATTTGATGCCATATTCTTTGTGCTGGTTGTCATCTACCATCAATAATATCAATAGCAAAATTTTGCACTCTAGACTATATTGTGATGTGTGTCCGAACTATAATAAGAACGGGCACACATATAAAGAGGAGCCAGAAAATACTGATGAACCATATTTATTGCAAAATTCTTTTCAGAGGCCACTCAGACGTAGCAACCATTTTTTTCTTGTTGGAAACATCGCTCGATGACACACAGCTGCAACGTTTCTCCTCTGCCAAGTCCACATTCCTTCTGCTGGCAAATAAATGGTCGAAGCTGTGGCTATCTGTTTCAATTCTTACTTAACCCAGCATTTAGGGCTCTACAGTTGTCTATGCACGGCACATCGTAGCTCTCGGTTTTGTTGTAGTATTTCAGGCACTTTGACGTAATACAGGCTGCCATCGCTATAGCATACGGACTGTCGCGCTTCAATTTCGGCTTTCTGATTAAAAGGAAAAGAAAAATTATTACAATTCATCAACAAATTGCCTCAATGAGAAACCCAGGACATTCCATCTCAGCTGAGGACAGTCCATTATTTAAATCTGAATCAGACATAGACTGACTAGACATTACCAAATAACCAATCTTTATTTATTAATTCATTCATTCATTAATTATACTAATTATATGGAATTCGTCATTGTCATCGTCGTGTCTTAACAATGCCGGGGATGATAATTCAATTTCAAAACGTAGATAACTTCAGTTTTCTAAAAATTCTAGGATGTTCACATTTTTACAAGAAAAAAAAATCATTAAAAGTACAAATCGTAGGTATTTATTTTATTACTTTCTGGCGTCAAACGTCATAAATTAATTCGAATCGTGATTTGTGATATTTGTATGGCTGTGTTCGTTCACGGAATCTGTCATCATTAACAATATAGGCCTATAGAAAGATACATTCTATGAGAAGTCATACAAGTCTACTTCTCCGCCTTTTTATTTTGAGCCCTGTGTACACGATTGTGCATGCGCTTGCAACGTATAAGGCCAACCAAGCCTTAGAAGCTAAAACCATTCCAGGTTAAAACTTTGATTTTTCCAGCTGTGTGGTTTATATGATGAATGATGCTTAAGAGCGATGGACTGGGAGTGCTGTCGATTATGACAAAATATAACGGCGCTATAAAAATCAAAGACAGCAATGAGCTAAAGACAAATAGGATGGTTAAGGACGAAGACGACGTTGATGATTATGATGATGATTTTGATGATGATGATGATGATGATGATGATGATGATGATGATGATGATGATGACGATGACGATGACGATGACGATGACGACGACGACGACGACGACGACGAAGACGAAGACGAAGACGAAGACGACGACGACGGCGACGACGACGATGACGATGATGACGACGACGACGACGACGACGATGGCAAAGTGGTCTGGGCATCCAATGACCACCTACTGAATCGTTGCCGAATTATCGACGACTTGTGCTACTGAACAACCTACAAAACAAACAGGCGAAACTCACAAATAATTCGTAATTTCCAAATGAAAGCCTCGGCTGGAAGGAGGAACAACCAATTCAGGAATATATATATATATCCTATGTTCATTCATTCATTCTGATCAATTATATAGCGCCTCTTCAAGAAACCTACTCTGGAGCGCCACAAGCCCAGCCACGACTAAAGAAAAAGACTTGTAAAAATTTGACGGTTGAGCCATGAGCAATTCGTGCCACGAGCAAACAAGCCACGAGCAAAATCGGAGCTCAAACTGGAGATTATTCATATGCCATTTGCACCTCTGACAATTGCCCCCGTGTAAAGGTTGGATGCGAAAAATATATATTTATCAATCTGGAGTAATAATAATACTAGAATTTAATTTAATTTCAGGCTGATAAACCCCAGCACGATTACAATTACAGTGTGAACGGATGACGACAAGTTATTTATTCAACTTCTATGAAGCAAAATATATTTATCGCGAATCTAACTTCTATTTTCACACGAACAAGTAAATAGGCATTAGCAGTCCTTACTAGTACACTTAGTACCTACTAGAGACAGATTATAAACCTTTAAATATGGCCTATAATACAATACAGCAGTCCAACTTCTACATGTAGGCCCGTATATAGCACATAATTACTTTCCTCAAGTCAACTTTTATTTAAATTTACAACCACACGATTTGCCAGCGTCAACGACGTGTTTCCTAGATTAAGATAAGTTACCAACCAGAACTATACTGTTTAATTCAAATTATAATCCTACCTGTCCAGCATAATATAAAGATCGCCAGCGTCAGAATGAGAAATTGTCGAGTCATCTTGTCTCAAATGCAGTCGAACTCAATCAGAACAGCTTGAAGAACAGCTTGTTAAATGTGGCACAGAAAAGGTTTATAAATAATTGGCAAACACCATAAACAACCAATCAGTCATTCTGTGGCCCATTAGATTTAGCTGCAGGAGATAAAATTATGCGCACACCTTTCCTGAAAAGAGAGCATAATTCATTGATTTTTGCTATTAATGGATTATAAAATTTAAAACAGCCGATTTTGGTTTCTATCTTTATCGATAAAAGCGTACATAACGATTAATAACAAAAACAGTGAAAATTACACAAGGAACAAAGCAGATAATAAATTCCCATGGATATACCGTATCGTATCTGATTATTTATATAGCGCTTCTTTAACTACTAGCTATTCAGGGGCGCTCTAAACGTATATTTCTTTACTTATTCACAATATATATATGTATATACGGAGGTAATAAATCCTAATAGTTCTCATTCTTAGACCACCATGAGCTCTTATACTTGCTGGCAATAACATACACCTGCTACAGTATGTTCGTTACCTTTGTTTACTTGATGATTACGATGATGATGATGATGATGATGATGATGATGATTACGATGATGATGATGATAATGATGATGATGATTACGATGATGATGATGACGATAGCGATGACGATGACGATCATGATCAGGATCAGGCTCATGATAATTGAATTGGATCCAAGCAATGAGGAGGTTCGAGTGTCCGTTGGACTTCGCCATAGGTTGGAACTGTCTGCCCCTCACAAGTGTCATTGCGGAGCGATCGCCAAGAGTTGGTTTGCAGAAGATCAACGAGAAGAACAGTCAGACACTTTGATGTCAAAGATGCTGTACACGTGTATACATGAAGGGCACTCAAAAAAGCGTATATTTACCCAGCTCGAAGGAATAACTCATTGGCCTAATAAGAACCTGCCTCAGGACCCCAAGGAAAGTTTCCTTCTCAGTCGCCAGGAGCGTGTCGAAGAAACATCTGCTGCACGTGATATCTGCCTGCCACACCTCTTCTTCTTTTGCACCATCGTGAATGAATAGACGATTTTAGAGATATCGTACATGTAGCAGGTATACAGTCTGCCTGTCCGTTTATGCATTTGCACAGTTTTGGAGCTATTGACTAGACACCTTAGCCGTTCGCTCGGGAACACCTGGGACACCCGGCAGAGGGGTTGGTAAAACCCGTGGTCTCCATGGCCAAAAACCTGTCTCAACCCGTGCAACACCGGGATCCCCAGCTAGTAGCTATAATAAATGAACAATAATAATTATAACTAGTAATTAATAATAATATTCTAACGAACAGATACACAGTCATGTTACATAATATACGTGGTAACAAGTGATAGCAAGTTTAACACAGATCGAATTGAACTGTGTGGCAGCCTGCAAGCTTCAATCTGAAGACACGCTCTGTTCTACTGCTCGTCTCTCAGTCAATCCAATGGAAGTGGAGGGTATCGAGCACCCTACGTAGATCGGATAATCGTGTGACCAATCAATCATAATTATATACCCTCGCGCAGGCATACATACCTTTTTTATGGGTCACCTAATTGGAGTCATAATTATTAGGCTAAATGGTTGTCTTGATAACCATCCGATTGATTAATTGACTGGCTACTAATAAATTAACTCATTTTCTGAGAACGATTAAAGCTTTCCTCGCCGCAATGGTCATTATGATACTCGTGTACTTTAAGAAGCAGGATGAAGATATAATGACACTCATTGTTTGCAGACAGAATGCAAAATAGTTCAATGAGATCCAACTGCTGTTACCAGTAACACTTAATTAAGCACCATCAGTGTTCCCAATCTCTGGATAAAATTATACTTTCAGAGGGGCAACATAGTAACATCACTTTTTCTTGATCGATTTCCTCCAGTTTGCTCTCAAACAAACTCTTTCTAAAATTAAACAGACATTCCTAATCACGTAATCTTTTGCAATAAAAAACTACCATGGTTCTCAAAAATATGTATATGCAGTGATTAAACAATTAATTAACTATTTAGTAGTTAAGTGTCTTCTGACGCTGGCCTGTAATAGATATAAACTATCAATATTCTGACAAGTCAATGTTCGCTTTGCAGGAGTTACTGAGTTACTATGTCAATACAAAAAATATTCATAATGTGTCAACTTATTTGTGTATCAACTGCTATACTTCAAATGTGAATAGGTCAATATCGCCCTAGTTTTCAGGCAGAAATGCTATAATGTTGAAGAATCTATTTCCCTGGTTGTTAAATACGATGAAGGAATATCATTTTCGGGAATAACTTCTTGGACATTCCTACTCGTGCATGCTTGCAAAGAGTCGTCAGTCATTCTAAGATAGGCAGATGGAATTTCATCGCTGTTTTCTTCGATAGCTTTATCGCTTTTTGGCAACAATTGAAGATAGCCTTTTGGGTCTTTATATTGAATGGTTTCAACGACATTGGTGTCTGTAGGAAATAGTAGAGAACGGTCAGTTGTTGTGAGGTAGGCGGATGGTATTTCTTCACCTTTAGCTTCAACATCCTTCACAGCCTCTGTGGTTAGATCAAGATAGCTATTCACGCGCAGTGATGTTCTCACCGTAGATTCATAGACATCTGAGAGCTTTGTGTGGTCAGTGATACCGTCAATATCTGTTTCCAGCTTCTCCTTATCATCATCATCACTTTTCTCTTTTTCCCCTGATTTTTCCCTATGATCCATTCTCGAGTAGACGCCAGGAGACTTAGATTCATCTGGCATCAACGCTGAGTATCCGGGGGAGGGTAGAGGTCCATGTCGTGGAGGAAAATTAGGGAACAGAATGTCATCTAATTCGTCCACTTCCTCAATTTTGTCGTAGCCATCGGTGATTGCGTAGGGTATCAAGTCGTACTCGCTTAAAAAGGGTTCTGTTCGATCCAAGTCTGCTGTGGCAGCTGAAATTTTGAATGTACAACTATTAAACTTATCTTTTTAAAGCGGCAGACTTGAAACAATCAAGTAGATCCACGTGCAAATAATTATTCAGACAAACTAATAATTGCATACAGTGCTTTAGCTATGAAAATTAAAATAAAAAGATGTAATCGGCCTCAGAAGTTTAAATTATCCTCTGCCGAGATTGAGTTCATTAGGTTTGGTAGCGATTAAGTATCGTCGGAGATTATATTACTAACAAACGTCGTCGGAAAGAAACAGAAACTTATTTCACAACAGAGTCGAGAACACGAAAGTTGATCAATAAACTCTGCTTAATGATTGGAAACACCTCCGTTTAACTCAGGGTGGGAAGAAATTGAGACTGCACCAAGTTTCTTAAGCTGGATTATTTTAGCAGTGCTGCATCAAACCCAGCTTGCCCAGTCAACAATTAGGAGATGATTTCCACACTCAGGATAGAGGTATGTGTGTTTGTGCTCCTGGTCGTGTAGTATTTCATTACTGACCTGAATTCTTTCTTCTAAGTCGAAGGCAGAGGATAAGAGCGACAAGTGAGGATGCGATACCAAAGAGAACAGCAACACCGGCCACGAGGAATGTCGCGTTGAAAACATCAAAAGTCGACACTAAAAAATACACGTTAAAATTCTTTTGCAGTAAAGCCGGGGTAACATGAGATTTTGTCCGGCGTGATATTGTATCCGAATTTCGTTGCCAGGCCAGTATCTAATACCAGGCCTACAGTCGCGAGACATTGTCCGGCATGAAACTTGGTCCTGACCATAATCTGACCGCATGATGCCAACGCAATAAAAAGCTAACGCGAAACTATATTTTTCATATAAATTGAGGAAAAACTGGCGTCTGAACAGTTGAATCTTTATTTTAATTTAATTTGCCTGTTACGCCTACCTGTTGCAGAGATGACGCGCTCCTATTATTAAAAACAAATTACTCATACAACAACAACACGAGAATCTTTTCAATTCATGTTCTTTATTTATTGCGTATTTCAGTTAATCGATTATATCTGCGCGTTCCATTTTCAGACTATTTGAAAGTCAAAATATTGTTAAAACAACTTGCTTGACAAAATCTCATCAATTAACTTCCTCCGATTAAATTTCACGGTCCTATTAGCAGCTTGATTTGACAGTTACTAGGTGACGTCATCGGTAACATGCACCAATTAATGACTAAGGCTGTCAAAAATGTTGAAATCACGACCCGTGTACACGTCAATCTGCGTGGTGGGGTACCCGGATACCCGCGGGTACCTGACCGCGCGGATATTTTGTTAGGAAATGTAAGGAATTGTGCATTTTTACGAAATGTCGGGCACCTGAGAATCGATTTTATTGCCCGGACAGTCTGCCAATATGACCAACGGAATATTTCTGGCATATGTTCGGGTAAAATCGCTCCATTTAACCGAATTGCGGGTACCCGAAAACCGATTTCATTACCCGGGTAGTCAGCCCGGTTACCCGTTGACAGCCTTATTAATAACAATATTTTTCGGACACAATTTCATGCCGGACAATATTTAAGGCTGCACTGGCATCAGTTACATTTGTATGATTATTATCTATGAAAGTAAATGGGAGTTAGGCAGAAAATTTAAGATCTGAAAACAGTTGGATAATTGAATAAATGCAGTTGTAAGACATATTACTGAAACACAGTTGCGTACTTGGGTACAGGTAGGCCTACGTGTGCACGAAAACAATCATGTGTTGTAAACTGTAGGCCCACATGTACATAATCTTACTTTGTATTGTACAGCCTAAGAGCATTGCCGATTAATTTTCGTGACGTTCATTTCTTTACTGTATCGTGTCTCAATTCTAGTTATATTACTGCTGACAATTATTCTGAATCACCTCCATACTAATTGGATGCAGTTACTAGTTAATTACTGGCACATAATTGGCAACCTAAAAAACATCCACGTGACACTTCTAAATTACAACAATTATTGGCAATTTATTGATTATTATTTATTGATGCTGTTTGAAAATGATCTTATCATTACTTATTAAGTCTTCTCATTTAGAGTTTCTTTTTATTAGTAGATTGCAATAATTTTGTGACAGCAGCTAATGAAGAATGGGGCGGGCTTATATTTGCACGGTAATGTGTAAAAACAAATAAGCCTAAATGCTGAAATGATAATAAAAGCGTTATGCTGTTGTAACATCTACAGCATGACCGTAAACACTTTTACTTTTAAACATTGAATCAATGTCATAAATATGATTCCGGTATTTGATACTACAGGTTTATTATTGCTCCCGATTCGACATAGAATAAAAATAATCTCTATTCGTCAGGGAGTCATGCCAGTGCCTTTTGGATGTGTGGTCTGACGTCAGGCAAGATTGAACGATAGTGGCCTCATGTTGAAATTTAGTTTTACGCAATGTCATGCAGAGAGATGTGGACTTTTGGTGGGTATTCCGGTCGGACCATATTATCGGAGGATCGGTGCATTTTGAAAGTATGATTTTCACGCCAGATCAATTCGAATGCACAGAGATCCTGTGAAGAAAACTTTGAAGATAACCGATTCCCAAGCAAGCATTTACAGTTTTACACCAATGGTCGCATTGGGACAGAAGTACCGCTAATATTGTAATAGGGATGTCGATCAATGTCATTACTGTTAGCCCGTTTCTTAGGCCTATAAGCTGAAGCCCGACTAGGCGAGGACCACTTACGTCTATATTTTCAATGCATAACCTGGCAAATTAGCATAATTGTTTCTTATCAGTTTTACAGGTGGCAGGGCCTACAAATAGATGCAATTAATCAGAGGCGGCGATCTCATTTGAAAGGTGAGGGGACACCCAATGAGAGGGGTAAGAAATGTAATGAGGACAAACGTATAACGTGTCCTCCTCACTGTAAAAATGTGAAAGAATTTGTTCTCTGGGCCTTCGGGATCGCCGCTCCTGCAATTAATGCATACAATCATTATCATTTGCAATTGATTATAGATATTATCTGCTTACACGATCCACTCTCTGTTACTGCGTTGACTGATGGTCGCAGTGAAGCAGCAACTGCTGTTGTTTCTTTGTGGAGGAAAGCCGTATCCGAGACAATAATGACGGATGAATTCCAAGTGTAGTTGTAGTCAGGTGAATTTGTTGCTGCTGTGGAGTTTAGACTGCTTGTGTTGTCCCATTGGAAATAGATTCTGCACGTGAAAAAGGTTGCGTTGTAGTTTGAATTAATGACTATAGACAACGTTGAACTTATGTTAGTATCTGGATGACCTGAAGTTACAACCATGTCCGATATAATACGACCATGGTCCCCTATATCTCCATCTCCTACGTGTTGCCTCCATTCAAATTTTGGAGCCAAATTCCCTCGGTAGTTGAGGCTGCATTTCATCCAGATAATACTGTCTTCTTCCAAGGTGTTGTTGGAGTCGATTGACGTCGAATCCTCGCAGACTGGTTCTGTCTCTAGAGAATGTAATTAATCGATTACTTAACTTATGTTCAGAAGAAAGAGAAAAGAAATATATTGCTGGCGTTGATGTGGCATTGGTGAGAACAGTTCATGATCACCTGCGCTTCCCTGATTTATTACTGAACAAACCCAACATCGGGTGGCACGGTGGTCGATTGGTTAGAGCGGTCGGCCAGCAACACTCAGTGTGCGCTGAGTGAGCGGGTTCGACCCTCGTTCGAGGAGTCACTGTGTAGGGACCTTGAGAAAGTCCTTCGCGCACAATTGCTCTGCAATACAACTGCCTCTGCCACGTAAAGGCGTGCGCACTTTTGAGCAAAAATGTGGAAGGAAGGGCATTATCAAATTTTAGATGTAGGTCTAATGTAATTCCAATGTAATCGATTATGCGCAGGTGTACAAGTTAGGCACTCGTTAAGATTTATGGCTAGGTTATAATTAGGCCATTATAAAGTGATGTGTGTAAAAATATACAAGTGCGCAATTTAAGAACGTGTGCATTTCTTTTGAGCAGTACGCATAACTATTAGTCCAACAGGTTTTGCGCCATATCTGACAGCTCTTGAAGACACCTGTGCATAGAATATTAAATTCAAATCGAATCGTATGCCTACAAGTATAATGTTGGCTGATGTCAATATGCCAAGTGTTTGAAAAGAAAAAGATAAACAAAATCAGATAATTTCAAGTTTTAGATGTGCATCATTGAGCTAAACTTGAACTTTTCTCCAGGTTAAATGTATCTTGTTGATACGGTTTAAACTTTAAAGCATACCACATGGAACTTTGATCTTCATGTACCCAGGAATGGTAAAGAACACAAGAGGATCACAACATACCTAATACGATCACTTGGGCGCTGTAGATGTCAGGTTGTTGTGATCCCAGCTGAACGAAGCAGTTGTATGTCCCAGCATCTTCCGGTCTCGTCTCGTTGACGTATATATTTATCGTATCGTTTAAGTCGGTGAAGTAATTAAAACGGTCGATGTGAATCCTTGGTGAGCTCCAGTTAGCATAGATCTTCAGATCAGTGGAATTGAAGGGGATCTGGTAGACCCACGAACGTACGGTGAAGGTGCTCTCTGGTTGACACGTCATGTCCAGTCTTTGGCCAACAACGAACGCCATGTTTACAGGGGCGCGCATGACCTGGCAACTTCCTGTACAGACGATTAGATGTCAAATAATTTCAGGTAAAATTAAAATTGTACATTTCACGTGCTTTGGTATAGGCCTGCATTACTTCTTATAAGTTTTAATTAATTGATCTTGTGTATACATGCATGTTTGATTTGCAATAATATTATAAATGTTGTTTTTTATTATTTTTATTATCTTAATCACACGCTTGGTTTGAATTCCACCAACTTGCATACGCCTACTCGGCCTTCTCCACCTCCTCTGACCCTCTGGCAACCGGTTAGGCCTGTGTAACTTTATTATGATTATTATTATTATAGGTCTACACTATAAATGTTCCACAAGTAGGCCTGCAATTATAGGGTAGTTGTCCATAATTTGTTTTTTCACATCTTCAATGGGCATTTGTCTGTGCGAAATTTGCACTGAAAAGACTACAGTGATTATTAATGCTCTTTGAGTGATGAAATAATTATTGAAAAACTGAAAAAATAGTAAATTTCGTAGTTACGACCAACGCATACATCGTAGGTCTACAACGCATAAAGCCTGGGAGATTAAAGGTCTGTCTATGTTCACCAATGCGGGCTAATACAAAGGAACTGGTGTTCAGGCTAGAAGATGCAGCCTTTATATCACCTTCGAATCAGTGTCTGTGAAAATCATTGAACTAGTTGAAAGCGTGCATTTATATTATCTTACCGTAAATTATATAAAAATGAACGAAGTAGAGTAATGTCCACATCTTCACGAAACCTGTCCCTAATGTCTACAAATTTGACTTACGATTCATTCACAAGTGAAGGACAGCATTAATTAAATCTCATTCAAATGAATATATAATCCTATTTGATTCTGTCTCAGACCCGACTATACTGTTGCTCTTGCTGCGATGCATTGTTTTGATGCCACACAGTGATGCTATAATTATAATATCATTACTCTGCCTGAACGAAAGCGGATTCTGAGGTTTGGCTCGCTGGACCTTTGATACTTAAGGTATCAAGCTCATTTTTGACGTTACATCCTTTATATTGTTTTTCAAACGTTATTTCTCAAATATCGAAGGATAAACTTTTGAAGCATGAAGGAAAGCACCCGTCAGCAAAAGATAGGTTGGCCAAGTGTGCAATGAGGTGAGAGAATACATCAGAACAAGAGACGATGAGTGATGTAGGTATGAAGTCCAATGCTGATGATTTAGGAACCATGCTATTGAGAAGATTAAAGACTTCAAAGAATGTGACAGGCGGTATGTCATCGAAGGCAGGGCCGGAGAATTTGGAGTCAAGCAGCAGGTCCCTCCACACTAAATTAGCCGCGCATCTAGCAATTTTACATTTAAGATCAATAAGTTTGTTAACAAAAAATGCAGCAAAATGTGCACACAGAGGCTGATTTTCTGTGTCTGAGCGTTGGCAGTTGATCGAATGCTGCCACATACTTCACAGCACGACTTTCGCTCTCATACGTGCAGATCAGACAGACAAAGCCAGGTAGATTAATAATAATAATAACAATAATAATAATAATAACAATGATAATAATAATGACGACGATTTATAAGGCGCCAAAACGCGGCCATACCACTGCAAGGGCGCCTAAAATCCTATAGGAAGACAGTAGTAATGATAAACCTTAGACAAAAAGTGCGACTTCAATTTCGTCTTACGGTTCTTTTCATTGGCCAAAAATACTGTTTTCCATGGCCATCAAGGCTCCTAATGGTAGCTCATTACAGTGGCCTTCTATAGGCTTTCTTTAGTGGCTGCTTATGTTATTTCCAATTATCGTCTAAAGAGTTATTTTCAAGGGCCGTTTAGGCTCATCAATGTTGATGCCTTAATTATTTCGTCTTACGGTTCTTTTCATTGGCCAAAAATACTGTTTTCCATGGCCATCAAGGCTCCTAATGGTAGCTCATTACAGTGGCCTTTTATAGGCTTTCTTTAGTGGCTGCTTATGTTATTTCCAATTATCGTCTAAAGAGTTATTTTCAAGGGCCGTTTAGGCTCATCAATGTTGATGCCTTAATTATTTCTATGCGCCTTTTTTTTATTAGTATAATGATATGTAAAGTATTCTGCAAGTGAAAGTTTTTCATTTCATGTACTGCAGTAATTAGAGACCATCACTTACAATTATCATAAATGTAGTTTTACAACAGCGCAGGGCTAAACGGACAATTGGAGTTAAGATTCTCATGCTACATTAAAATGGCCAACATAGTTGCGTTTGAATAGTCGATTATTATCCACATTATGATACGCGCTCATGTGTTACTAACTCAAAAGCTTTTCAAGTGAACACACAAAGAAGCTGTTCAAAATCATCATCAATGTTCAAAGTTAATAGCAACTGACCGTGTGGTCTCTCTCTCTCTCTCTCTCTCTCTCTCTCTCTCTCTCTCTCTCTCTCTCTCTCTCTCTCTCTCTCCTACATTAACTTTAAAATCTGCTCGAATGTTTAGCGGAGTTCGTCATGGGTGAAGTTTGGACCAGACATTTTGATTCATTTGTCTGTTTGACGAGGATTTGAACCCGTGATCTAATGGATAGCGCGGCAGACTAGTCACTAAATAAAAGTGACAAAGTTGAATAATGTTCACAAGTACTCTCTCATTATTCTAGGGCCTTCTGTTAATCATGCAAATATAAAATTTACTTACTCCTACATAAAATAAAAAGCATTGATGATGTAATAAATAAGTCCTTGTCTATAATTTGGAAAACTTGACAGCTCATTTGGTATACCTAAATGATGGATGCTCCTTAAAATATTATGCACACTAGCTTAGTGCATTAAAAGGAACGTAATTAGGGGCTGTCTCATTTGATTACTAAAATAACATTTTTGAGCACCACCGTAATATATATATATATATATATATATATATATATATATTGGGAAAACCGGACTGTATAGTATCTTGTTTCGTTGGAAGTTGGACCTAATGAATGCCTCTTTCACACTCAGAACTTCGATTTAATTATTTTTTCTATTTCGGGAATTCTAAACCACTCGAGGTAAGTAGTTGGATGCCTCGCATGTTTCAATGATGTGTACTGTAATCTTATGTGCAGCGAAGAATACATTTCTACAGTTATCAATCATTGTACAGTAAAGCAAAAGTCGCCAGCAGGCTATAGCACTAAATTACAAAAAGTTCTATAGCGGATCTCTCAGTAATCTGTTTCCTTTAAGCCATCATTCACGTTGACACCGTTGCGGCGAAAAATATCTAAGGAATAATATGTGCATGCAAGCGGAATGAATTTCTGCAATTCTGCTGAATGTTCTATTAGGTATAATAATGGAACAAATATTGCATTGTATTTACATATATGTATTTCTAGAGCCCCTTAAGAGTGCACACCATAAAGATGGGCATAAGGGTATAACAGTGTTAGAATAGAGTCGCTTCCGCTGCCTTCCAGGTACCACAAAAGTCAAAATTTGAACTAAACATGGCATGCAAGGGCTTAACACTTACAGTTTTACAAGGGATGACATAATTTTATGACTTTCTCATATTTAATAAGTCTTTGACGGTTCCTCTAAGCATATATATATTTTAAGTTCCGTATGTAGTGTATTCATAATCAGATACGAATAGGCCTACATAAGTTGAATGAAGGTACTTAAAATCAACATTTTACACACTCAGTGATCGTTTCTTCATTTTACAACAACAGCTATTAGAAATTGAACAAACAGGGTTTGTTACTCGAATATTTTGCATTACAAAAATTGTCGATTTCAAAATTATTGTTGCATTAAATGAAATTGTCGATTTTAAAATTAATTCCAATTAATGATTACTTAGTAAGTCAACAGCAAATACAAAAGAAACGGCGAATATATTGACTATTTCTAGGATAATAATTGATAATATTTCACTTGGTGAAATACGAAAATTCTTAAAGTAGGCCTATGCACAGCTGATAATCAGACAGTGTTATTTTTGAGCTGCTGAGGAATCTATTCCTCTAGTTGTTAAATACGATGACGGAATCTCGTATTCTTGAATAGCGTATTGAACATTGTTTTTCGTGTTTGATGGCAGAGGGTCGTATGTCATCATAAGGTCGGCGGATGGAATTCCTTCACCTTCTCCAACAATATCATCTGCGACGTTGATCTCTGATTCCAGGACAAGATAACTACATGCACTTACTGGTGAAGCCATTTTCATTGTAGTTTTTTCCACATCTGAAATATTCGAGTAATCATGCTTGTTTCCGTCAATATCTGATTCCAGCTTCTTCTGCTCAGCCACATCATTCTTCTCCTCTTCGACTGATTCGTCCTCATAGTCCATTCTCGAGTAGACGCCAGGAGGCTTAGGTTCATCTGGCATCAACGCTGAGTATCCGGGGAAGGGTAGAGGTCCATGTCGCGGAGGAAAATTGGCGATTAGGATGTCATCTATTTCGTCCACTTCTTCAATTTTGTCGTAGTCCTCCGTGCATGCGTAGGGTATCAAATCGTACTCGCTCACTTCCAATGTTGTTGAATTGTTCTGTTCCATTGGCGCTGAAATTGTTGCAGAGTTAATTAAATTTGTGTGATCAAAACATGAAACTTACCAAAAGAACAAGACAAATCGTTTTTATTTTTGGATCATTCTAAAAAGTAACTATGGGCAAAATGTTTAAGGATGAAAACAATTATTAAAAATGCACAGTTGCAGGAATAATGACAGCAGATAATAAATACAGACCTGAATTCTTCCTTCTAAGACGAATGCAGAGAATAATAGCAATCATCGATGATGTGATGCCAAAGAGAACAGCAACTCCACCCACAAGATATATTGCATTGAAGACGTTGATGCTCGGCGCTGAAAAACGTGATTTCATAACGGTCATCAAATATTATATAAATATGTAATTAGACCTATTGCTAACAGGCGCATAATTGACCGTTTACAAATACAATTTTCATAGTCTTTGCATCGCTAATTACGTGAATTTGATCTAACTTCGTACTTGCTATCCATGGCCCAACATAAAAACTATAATTACTGTGATTTTCGTCTGAGGTAATTATATGTTTGCTATTAAAGGTTTTCACGTGCTATGAACAATTACGGAAAGCCATAGTATACAGCTTATATATTTCAAGTTAGATCGTCGTTGTACAAGTGAATTTAAATCTTATCGTGCATCTAGGAATATTGTTTCTTCAACAGTTCAGATCCGACATTGTACACGACCATCAAAAATTGTAAACAAATTCCCAAGATCAACTCAACCACATTGTCATTGGTGGATATGGCTTCACGTCAAAACCTTTATAAGGGTTTTGGAATATTTATGGAGATGTTGATCATGTCGGATCAGTTTAATCGATTTCAGTCTATGAGTCAGACACGTGTCATAATTGACAGGATTTATTGTAAGATCCACGAATTAGCCGCTTTATGTGTCGAGAGAAAGTAAAGTTCTTTGTCCTGAATGACCGTATACACAAAGTATGCACGTGAGATGTGGGAAGAGATCAAGTAAAAGCTCGCATTAGAAGTGAACACACACTGTGGAATCTGATTGGCAATCACTGATTGTGAGACTCTAACCACGTTAACATCCTGACGACGACTGAATGAGCATGTTATAGAAAGCGCAATGCTCCTGAGAGCCGAACGCCCCATACGATGAGTGCATTAGGAATGTAATCTTGTGCAAACTAATTGTAAACTCAATGAAAGTACAATGTACATGTATTTGAATGCTTAGAAGTGTGCTTACCCAAATGATTCATGACTTTGGTTGAATCATCGGTTGTCATTCCTTTCAACTGAGTTAGAGATATGACTGCTTTTGGCAGAAATATCACCAAAGGTGACTTCCATTCATAGCTGTAGTTTGGTGAATTGCTAGCAGTCACCAAATTATTTCGACTGCTGATTGGCGGAAAGTAGATCCTACACGAGTAAAATGACGAATTGTTGGTTGGATTCAGAGCAATCGACAATGTGGAACTGATGGTGACATTTTTATCGAACTCAGCATTGGCCCAGTCTTTTAGATCTGTCGGTTCTTCATCTTTTTCTTCATTGCCTTCATTCATTCTCCATTCTAGAGTTGGGACCAAGCTCCCGGTAAGGTTGACAGAACACCTCATCCAGACGCATGTGCCTTTTTCATAGTCTTTGTTGTGGGAAGTTGACAGGTTTGTTTCGCAAAGTGGTTCTGCTTCTTGAGATGATCACAATATGCAAGAAATCACTGTTAAAACCGATACTTTTTAACGTTGCGCATGAATGTCTTAAAGGAAACGGCACATGCTCACCGTAAATTTACTGTCTGCATAACTCCAGAAGTAGGCCTAGCAAGTGTTTTTACTACATGCCCTCGTTTAAAGTTTAAAACACAGTTCCACAGGATGGAACACTTGCGCATTTCTTGGGTACAAATCCATTGTTGCATTTGAATGTAAGCTCTAATCTATTTTCAATTAGTTCATAATTATTATGTCAGTAAAGCGTATGAAACTCAAACGGAAGCAGTTTTTCGCTGCAGAAGACTTTTTTACAACCTCTTACAAACCAAAATAAATCATTATAAAGTATGGTTCCTTCCCTCCAGCATTCTTACCTTAATTCATTTGGCACCTATGTTTCCAATATGGCACACACATATGGAGTTCACATGGGTCATATACTATAATACCCATGAAAATTCCGGGTTATTAAAAGTTGCACAATACCCATGAAAATTTCAAGTTATTAAAAGCTGCATGTTTCCTTACTTGAAATATTTAAATGAACAGCCTACCACTATTGCCACTTCATATACTTACCACTATTCGAAAACAGTAATTTGATGGCTTGCTTACTTACCAAAGACAATCAGATGTGCACTGTAACGAACCCGTTGTCTTCCTTCTCTCTGAGCATAACAAATGTAGATTCCTGCGTCATCAATTTCAGTCGAATTTTTGTATAGTAAAACTAAGCTATTTTCTCTCTCAACAATTCCAAAATGCTTACTCCTGATCTCCACGCGGTACTTCCAGTTTGTAAAAATTATCTCCCTCTTTGAAGTATGCAGCCTATCCCTAGACCACTCTCTAATTGTCGAATTATCGTCTGCCTGACATGTCATTTCCATCCTTTGACCAACTCTAACAACCGTATTTTGCAGGCCATTCACCAAATCAGTACTTCCTAAAAAGAGCAAACATGAGGATTTAATTAATAATTACTTCTGCTGACTTTCTGGCACAATTACATATTGTGCGGCACACCGATTCGATCATTACATTTCTGAATAATTATGATCTACCATACACCCGCACACAGTTTCGAAGTCGAAAAACTTAACCCCGTGCTAAGAAAAATATAAGCCTAAAAAATATTTCAATAGGTTTCAATAAAATTGGCACTATAAAATATCTACATTTGTTATGTTGTTATTGTTATAATTCTTTTAAAATTGTAATCGTCAATTTTGAAGCGACTGTGTTGCTTTTCATACTGACCAACTTACCAAATTCAAAACAAAGATTCAGAATTAAAATCAATCTCCACATGTTGTCTACTGTGCCTAAAGAATTTGAAGGTTAATAGGCCTACAGAAGTTGCTGTCGTAATAAGCATACACTATTTGGTCATGTGTTGTTATACGATTAAATTAATTCGGAGTTTAAATTGTTCATGATAGATATTTTGTTGCAGCAAGAAAGTGAAAGCATTTTAGAACGAGCGGAAGTTTAAGTTGTTTAGGCATTGGTTCTCTGAGCCCCACCGGAGTCCGAGAGTGATTTAGCTCGATCATTCGATCACCTGCCTGACATGACATTTCCATCCGGCTATGGGCATTAGACGTTGTTATGATTTTTACTTGCACATGCGGACCGTAGGCCTACGTTTCATATAAATCATATAATAGTGTCCTCAGGTTCTACACACTTAACACACGCTCGTGAACACATAGTTAGACATTATCCATAATATATAAACGTACGCTCGTTAACATTTACTATGACCCAGATACTATTACTGATGAGCGATGACGCGCAGGGCCGTATTATCCATAGGGCTGACTAAGCTGAAGCCTAGGGCCTACCAAGAGCAGGGGCCCATACGGCACTACCGGTTAATTGCGGTGGTGTATGATATTTTGATCTTTAGCATAAGTTGCTGTACGCAAATCAAAGTCATTTCACTGAATTAAATCATGGAAACTTTTTGTCAATGCCATTGGTGGCCTGTCTACGTGTAGCTGTTGTCAAACGCTGCTTTATGAGTGATACCATATAGATGGTCTACCCACTCGGAAGCTTCAAAGGCACTCAACTGCAGATAAAATATTATGAAAAAATAAAGATGGGTTTAGAGCAATTAACAGAACACCTGGATGAAACATCCAAAGCACGACAAGAGGCAAGAGATATTTTATCCAAGTTGAATACGTTGAAAATTGCATCTTACTCGTGTTCTGGTCTGTAGTCACGGAAAGATTTCACCAGAAAAGCATAAAGCTGCAGAGCACAAGTATGGATCTGAACAACGCTGTGAGGCTCTTAAGGTCATTGAATAATTACGTCTCCAGTTTAAGAGATATTTTTGAGTACTTTTGAGGAGAAAGGAAAGATCAGAAGTGGTCTTGAAAATGAGCTGGTGTACAAAAAAGATACTCAATAAAAAGGAACAAAATTCTGTGAAGATCAGGCAAAATGATGACAATTCTGAAGATAGGCCCTACTGCTTTTTGAGGGAGGGAGAATTTTAGGTTCACGGTGCTTCTGCCCATGATCGATCACTTGTTAGCAGCACTTCAGAAGAGACTGGAGGCATGTGACGTGTTTTTGGCAAATTCGGCCTTTTTCAAAAAATGACTTCGGTAGGCGGTGACCAACTGAGGGATGCGGCAGAGAGAGAGGCTGGTGAATACCTACCCAGAAGATCTCAATGCTAGCTTCCCTGAGGAAATTATTCATTTCCATGAGTAGGCCTACATAATTGAACCTGACTCTGATGCAAAAAGGTTATAGACGTAAGTTAAAATAATGGGACCTTTATTGCATTGAGAATGCTTCAAATTATTATCTAGCTTTAGAAATCCTAGTCGCCAGCAGGCTACAGCTAGTCGCAAACGCGCTAAATTACAAAAAGTTCTATAGCAGATCTCACAGTAATCTGTTTCCTTTAAGCCATCATTCACGTTGACATCGTTGCTGCGTAAAATATCTAAGGAATAATATGTGCATGCAAGCGGAATGAATTTCTGCAATTCTGCTGAATGTTCTATTAGGTATAATAATGGAACCAATATTGCATTGTATTTACATATTTCTAAACCATTTCATGTGAAACTCTCCTTAAGAGAAATCCAGAAGTGAATGTCGACATTGAGTCTCATGTCCTTAGGCTGTTTCCCCTCCTCTTCCCACTTATATCTATAACCTACGTCGAAGGCTAAATTCAATTTGTTCTTCCCAACATATATAACAGATAATTTGTCTACGTGGTGTTATGCAGACACTAACTCTCATTTATCTTACTTATCTTTCTTTATTGATCGATTGTAAACTGCTGCGGTTTCTCAGCTTGTACAATAAGCGAAGATACAATAAAGAGAAAGCTAGCTACGTAGGTCATTGTACAAGTGGTAAGCGTGCAGCTGTGCTGCCAACTTGACACAGTTTCGTGGCTTTGGCGAAACATGTACACTGGTCGTACAGGAAACATAAATAAATCCGGGATCCTAGGGTCAAGGGTCTCTTTACACCAGTGGCTAGTAAACGTTTCAGTTTAACGGCACTGTGTGATAACAAAGATCATTAGCGTCGCCCTCCTCCGCTATCCAGGCTTGAGACTAACACTGTCAGACTGCGAGCAGTGACTCAGTTATACCAATGGCTGTTACTCAGTCTAGGCAAAGAGGCTGTTCGCTTTTTTATTGTATCTCTAGCTAAGCCAGCAACGCAAATCCTGTTGACTCGTAAAGATTGTAAAGTAATGACCATGAAAGTGGTTATGCAGCGAATAAGTGGGCGTTTTGTAAGCACAATAAAAATGGTTGTTTGTCGCCCATAATAAGCTATTACAGCGCACCGATAGAATCTGAAGTAAGCCTTCGTGTAGGCCTACGCTGCGACTTAATGGACCTATGCTGACACGGCTCTCGTGTAGCGCTGGTAAATTTATGAGATTTCCATTACATTACATATCCTATTAGCAATACTCGAACTTAAAACCAGACAGATTTGCATTGTTAAATTGCAATTTACTATTTGAAATTAAGACCAAGTGACATAAGAGTCCGATGGCGGTGGACGAGTTAGGCCTATAACGACATAGGCTTAGATGGCATCTCTGCGTATCCTCTGGGGTCAGCTTCTTCCATGTTCTTGCTTTCTATCTCCTAGACACAGTGTTGGCGTTTTTGGCTGCATTGCATAGGTTTTTTGTACTATACTATAACTGATAGAGTTGTTTTGTTTGCTTAAATATTCTTTTCTTTTTTCCTATTAATGTTTGTGGTATTCAGGATAGATAATATTATCACTCATTCATTCATTTCGATAATTTATATAGCGCCTCTATAAGGGAAACTACTCAGAGGTGGTTCCAGCCCAGCCACGGCCAAAAAGAAAGAATGAATGAATGAAAGAATGAATGAATAATATTATGAGGAACAAGTGATGCATCCCGTTTCGGTTTTCAAGCATTGCGCAGTTTTTTAAATGATCTGGGTGGAGGCAGTATTGTCAGTTGGTTATCGTAAAAAGGTTGTACAATTATATAGATGATTATACAGAGCCATTATTAGTATGTATGCACAGGTCTTTCACTCGAGATCGAAAACCGTCACTTTTTACGAATCTGCCTCATCAACCTTTCCTCTCTCACATCTCCAAATATAAGCAACATAATTATACTGTATTCTGAGGAAGATTTTTATTTGCCTGTTGATAAGCTTTCTTTCGATATTTCGTATTTGAATGCTGAAGAAAATAATTATTGCGATTCCTATCACAGCCAATAGCATAGACAGACGCAGGTAGCTTTAAAAGCCATGAAAATCGCTTACACATTGCTTTTCTGTTGTCCGTATTTACTTAAATCATTCTTCTTTAAAAGTTTAATGTCTCTCTGTCGTTTTTTATTATATTTATAGGCTAATATTGTAATGACAATGAAAGTTGTCAATGGACAATTATAATGATAAGCTTTTATAACGCTTAATTGCATTGCACGGAAAATAAAAATCAGAGTTGGAAAATTTGTTTTCAATATCGCTTTACACTACGTTAGGTTAAGAGGATCCGTTGTGTTAAAAACGTAGAAAACAGAGTCCCTACAAATTATCAGAGCCTATCTGATCAAGGTAAATATACAAGACTTATTTGTACTTCAACCCTCACCCCTCCAATTATTATATCAAACGCATTAAATTTTGTCGCTCACAGCGGCCTCAGAAGTGGTAATGGTTAACATCATTAATTTTGTTCTGTTGCATTCAAATATTATTTTTTTGTAGAAAACGGCAATGTCCGTCTTGTAACGATCATCATCATCATCATCAGCATCCTCCTCCTCTTCATCATCATCATCGTCATCAGTAGCATCATCATCATCATCACCATCGTCATCAGTAGCATCATCATCATCATCACCATCGTCATCAGTAGCAGCATCATCATCATCATCATCATCATCATCACCATCGTCATCGACATCGTCGGCGCCAGCAGCAGCATCATCATCATCATCATCATCATCATCATCATCATCATCATTATCGCCATCATCGTCGTCGTCGTCGTCGTTATCGTCATCATCATTTATCCAAGGGCCGAAGGTCCGTAGGTGCCCATTTTGCACATATGACCGATTGTTCTCCATTGGGAAGGTGTTTAACGACAGTTTATGACCGTTTTGTCTTTACTGCCTTGTTCTCCATGCTTTTCAATCCTGGGCTTGGCCCATGTGACGTCCGAGCGGGTGTGCTGTAATGATGTGCATAGGATATCTATCGTCTTTTTCTTTACGGCCTACGTAGGCTTATCTGTACCCATTCGACCGACCCTCCTCTTGTTTCCAGGCTAGGGACTGGCTCTGCTATTGCAATCAGAGGCAAAGTAGCGGTTTAATATCAGATTTTTCCGTCTTCTTACCAGTGTTCGACGTGTCGGGGGTCAGAGGATTGGACTCAATGCTTCTTTCTATGACCCCCAAACTTCCATGCTCTGGCCGACCTCCGAGGGTCGTCTAGACAACCTCACGTTATCTATCTACCCACGGGGTAGTGCAGGATGATGATGACGATGGCGGTGGTGCTGGAGGTGGCGGTGATAATGATGATGATGATGATGATGATGCTGCTGCTGCTGCTGATGATGATAATGATGACGACGACGACGATAACAATGATGATGACGATGATGATGACGATGACGATGGCGGTGGAGGTGGTGGTGGCGGTGATGATGATGATGATGATGTTGATGTTGATGATGATGATGCTGCTGCTGCTGATGATGATGATGATGAAAATAATGATGATGATGATAATGATGAGGATGATGATGATGACGATGATGATGATGGCGATGACGATGATGAGGATGAAGCTGTTTATGATCATCAGGTGATGAACAATTTTGGCCCTACCCTCCCCCCACGGCCAATCTGGATTCGGTGGTCACCATTCCACCGAAGCTGCCCTGTTGTCCCTTCTCTCTGACATCTACTCAGCCATCGATAAGTCACAGTTATGGCTCTTGGCACTTTCAATGTTTCCTCAACCGTTAGAGAATGGACAGCACGTCAGAGAATAGATCAGAGTAGGAAGTGATAAGCAAGGAGATAATATAATGTTGACTTCCTATGAATTTCAGTTGACTTATATTTGCGACAGTGTAGACCTAGTGGCTAATGTGGTGGACTGTCACCCGATAGGTCTGGAGTTGTAGAGGAGCCGCAATTGACACCTACCCTTATACAGTATGATGAGGCTAAAAAAATCAAATCTTCAACACTGAAACCCATGGCTGCCTGTCAAGCTTGTTTAAGGAGATTGTTCTGTTCTTCCACACTAGCAGTAGGTTAAACTGAAAAAATAGTGCCCAGAATGTCTTCTAAGTAGGCTAGTATCATCAGCATTTGATACACATGCGGTTATTGACTCAGGCACAGCTGGCCATAGTCGATAGTTTTCGTGGCTATTTTTGTTAGGTAGGATGTAGTCATACAATCGTCGATCTTATAATTATAAATTGACACGGTTTGAAAGCCTAAAATCGATAGAAGCAAAAAATAAAAACCAGGTGTAGCTTACTTGGTAGATCGATCTCTTCCATATTTTAGTGAGCGCTATGTCTCAACCTTATGCCCCCGTCACACCAGGCCCGGATTTGACTACGTTCCCAACGATCGCCCTAGGCTCGAGAAATGTTGCCGAACGTATTTGCATCAATTATTGTTGCCCTAGAAGCAGACGTAGCTGCACCAACATCAGGCCACACAGTCTCCAGCATACCAGTACAGGAGAGTGACCTAGACATCGACACTACCAGTATCACGAGCAAGACAAGCGTCGCCAGCAGGAGCAGTCTGAGTCCAAGAAGACAGAGCCATCCGGTTCTCTTGCAGAAGAAGAAGAGCAGAACATGCAAGAAAACCTTGCCATTCAAAGCAAGAAGACGAAAGCTAAAGACACGAAGAAGAAAGAAAGCCTCTGGAAAGAGAATGCAACAGCTGTGTATGAAGAATGATGCTTGATACTCCATGCGCAGAGAGCTAAGTGGCGCTCCGGCGTGTTGACACCGACTCAACCCAGCTGTGCTATTTTCTCGGTTTATGCGCTAGTTTTCGCGTTTATACACTCAATTCGTGGCTACTCTATTTCATAGTTAATCTAGGTGACTCTAGCAGTGAATATAACTTTGCTTTTTCACGTTTTGATAAGCCGTATATAGGGGACTTTGTCACACTTGGCTGACCTGGAGACGCCTTCTTTGCGCACACGTCAGACTCAATTCGCTTGCTATACGCACCTACCTTTCGTATTCAGAGACATACGAGAAAAATTGTTTTCAGACTCAGAATATGAGGACCTGCGCCAACGTCTCGTCTGAACCGCTTTCCTTCTCAAACGGCTCGTTCCGCAAATCGGCTCTGGGAAAAGAGCCGCCGTACAGTTAGCAATTCCGCCTCTTCCTGGACTCATCTCCGCCTGCCGTTTCCAATGAAATCCGTCTCGCTACCTGGAACATTCGCTCGCTGCGAAATAAGTTTGTAGCCGTAGCTGATGTGATACTCTCGAATGACTTCGATCTTCTCCTAGTCACGGAATCCTGGAGCCATTCCTCGACGCCATGATATTCCTTCATTGACTGTCTGAAATCTGATGTGCAGGATGGCGACTGTCGTGCAGGCGGAATCGTTATCCATCCACCGACGATATCCGACCAAAACCTCGTCATCGTCACGGTGCCATTTCTCCACGAACTTCCACTGAACGTTCAAAGGCAGGTTCACAGGTGGCGCAAGCTAGACCGATTGGCAAATCATGAGGCGCTGCTCAACATCTCCGTCCTCCTTTGCTGGTGCATCAGCCTCCGATCAGCATCTACGAATCGTCAACGACGGATCTCATCAACACCTTTCTTCCGTTACAACCGGTCAAGATACGGCGCTTTACGCTTACGCCCTGGTTCGACGCCGAATGTCGCTCTCTCCGGCGCCAAGCTCGTCGCCTCGAAAGACTCTATAGGCGTACCAAATCTCCCGCCAATCGCACTGTCTTTGTGAAACATGATCGGGCTATGCATCGGAAATACAGAAACAAAGAGCGCAACACTGGGAGGACAGGATTTACCCAACACTCTAAGCAGCGCAGCAAGCTATGGGCGACATTTTACGACCTCCTCTGCCGCTCCCATTCACATCTTTTCAGGGCTGATGGCTACTTGGAGGCCTTCACTGCCAAAGTCAACTCCGTCCTGGAAGATACGACCGGTTACCCAGCGCCAGAGATTTCTCCCACCATTGTATTCACCTGCCTTAGATCCAGTCTTTGACTTCTTTTCGGTCGCAGCTTAAAACCTTTTTATTTGCCCTTGCCTATCCTCCTTAGACCGCATTTCTATCTTGTAAGACTGACCTTTTGGGTTTGACCTGAGTTGCTTTGGTTTGCCGTCGGTTGATGCCCTTGGCATTTATATGGCGGCGCTATAAAAGTTTATTAGTCATAGTCATAGTCATAAATCATGTATTATGTAGATTATTATGATTTTAATAGTAAATGGTAAGTAGGATGCCTATTACTTTCAGAATCTGACTTGAATGATCCAGAAGTATCGCAAACTTACTTTTTGGAGGCATCGCTGTAAAGAATGCAACACTGTGTAGTTACTCACTTGATTATTTTAGCAGTTCTGCTCTCTCAATCAGGTAAGAAACAGTTGATAATATCTTTCGATAAAAAAAAATTTCTGGAAGACATTCATCTACATGATAATCATTTTGGTATAATAGCAAATTATCATATGACCAGTGTTCTCATTCACAACTGAATAGGCCTATTGGAAAAGAAGTCCACGATGGCGAATTATTATATAGCAACTGTCACCTCTCTATGCAGAGGCGGCGATCTTGCTTGACAGATGGGAGAGACACCCAATGAGAGGAGTAGAAAATGTGTGGGGGCACACGTATAAATTGTCCCCTCTCTGTAAAAAGTGATGGGACTTGTCCCCTTCGACTCCTCCCGGATTTCCGTCCCTCTCTATATTACCTGTTACCTGACTCAATTGAGTCAATATTTGTTTCCTTACTGTTATGTACAGTATATATATACTTTTGGTAGTATATGGCTTGAACTATATAATTATCGACATGTTCAAAAGTTTATATTATTTCTTCTCCTTACAACATAACATGAGAAAACAATGTGAATTCAACTGAATAATAATTATTAACCTTGGCAGCTTTTAGTAAACTGCCTCATTAAACAGTTCAACTGGACTACATCTCATTGTAATCTCAGTCACACATCAAAATCGACAAACTCAGCAAATTCTAAATTCATCGTGCCACACGTGTTCTGTGCACACACTCCACAGCGAGATCCTTCCAGCCTGGTTAATCGCGCTTGAATTGGGTCAGGTCAGAAAGATGCAGCAGGCACTAAGATTTCTCAAACTAATTTAGCTGCAAAGTGACTTAACAGAACTATTCAATTTATGTGTAGGCATATATGCAGCTTCAAGTAGCAGTGTGTTACGACCTTAATTAATTTCACCCCGGATATTAGTGAGAACTGAGCTTGCTTCCTGCTGCCCTTCACGCTGGTGTGTTGTTCACTACTCTACCGGTGTTCTAAAACATAAAACCTAACTCTGGTAGAATCACATATTCGCTGAGTCACTTTCAAGTAGCAATATATTTCTTTTCAATTTATAGCTGGAGAACTGATTCTTACACCTCGTGAAACCGAATCAAAGGTTGGCGACACAATCTATTTTAATTGCACCACGAATCTCACGGATAAGGAAATATTTTGGAATCACGGAGACAACTACATATATACCGGAAGTGCGATTGTTGAACCGTACCGTGAAAGATTCGAGATAGACAGGAATGCGTCTAATGGATCTCAAAATCTAGTGATTCATTCAGTACAACCCAATGATACTGGAGAATACACCTGCATTGACGATGACGGACATGGAACAAGACGATCTGCTAAACTTATTGTATTAGGTTAGATTCTTTTGAACAGTCAAATAATATTTCTTATTTTGAGTGATATTGATTGAATGCGATAAAAACAACTATATATAACGCCTGTTCCACTCAGAGGCGTTCTCTGCGCCAGCATGATGTTATATGTCATTTCAACGACTGCTAAAACAATTGGCAAAACAGTGCACAGTAAGCTAAAAGAGTCACCAGTGGCTGGCACACGCACAAGCGTGGAACCAACCAACGGATTCCCGTCAAAAATTGACAGATGGCATAGATGTTCCGAGGAGGAATTAACTCCCCGGGAGTCAATTTGTCCTAGGAAGAATTAACTACTCTACTGCATTAGGTATGTGAGTAAATTTATCATAGGAAGAATTAACTCCCCGGGAGTCACTTTGTCCTAGGTATTATAAACTCTCGGGGAGTTTTTACTCGCGGGGTGGAGCGCATTTATCGTAGGGACAATTAACGTGAATGTGAAATTAATGTGAAATGCTGAAACTCAGAGGCAAGAGCTTCTACAGTGATTCTTGCGAGCTGTTGGAGCGTGCCTAGCCAGAGAAATTGGGTCTTGGATGTGTTGAGTCGCAAGCTGCTCAACGACATCCAAGCCCCATGGACTTCCAGTGCCTGGCTCATGGTTCGGTCTATAGAACCAGTATCGAATGCCAGGAAAACATCAGCATAAGACTGGCTTAGGGCAGAGGTTGCTGCGAGAAGGAGGCCTAAGTCAGCTGTGCCATTGATATAAAGAAGAAACCATTAAAGAAGGGGATCCAATACCAATCCCTGGAGCAAACCGAAAGGGGCAGATACCCATGGGGATCTAGCAGGCCCGTAGACAACTGAGACGGAACGATCATGCAAGAAAGAGCCAAGCCAATGAAGGAAGTTACCAGAAATGCCAAATGAGACAGAGAAGCGCCTCAAGAGAATATTGTGATCCACACTAGTGTGCACATGAGTAAACCAATAGTGTAATAAAAAATTTAAATAATGCGATTTCTACATGCTTCCACTGATAATTAAAGTTCAAAACTAGGTCTTACACATTTGTTCTCTGTGTTTGCAAGACAAGATGTTCTTGGTTAACTTTTATGCTATTGAATGTAGATATATATATATATATATATATATATATATATATATATATATATATATATATATATATATATATATGCTATATCTTGTCTTTTATATTTTCAAGACAATGATCCAGACTGCAAGTCCAATATACTACCAGATGGAGTCATTGGACAAAATATCTTCGGCATTACACCAGATGAAGTTCAGCTGACGTGCACTGTGACCTTTCACGGTGATATTTCTCCACGACTAGAGTGGAAGAAAGTTGTTGATGATGGCCCCATAACAGATAATTCAACTTCTGTTGTCACATCGACCAATCGCACAATATCCATTTTGATGCTCAAAGCTGATATCTCACTTGATAAATCTTCCTATGTTTGCCAAACAACGAGGTCAGCACATAATCGATACAACTGCACTTCGGAGATCATTAAAGTATTATGTAAGTTGAAAATTATAGTATTAGGTCTATGTAAGTTGAAAATTAAACTACTTAATAATTTTTCATCTTATATTCAATGCTTCCTCAAATGTTTTGGAGATAGTGTGCTCAAGAAAGTTCTTGTTTGCATTTTTATAAATTGTTCACACTTTTGTGCGCAGGTCCGAGCTGAATGCGATGATAGTAAATATATCTTAAAGTCTATGATGATAAGTTCTGATAACCCACAAAAAGTTCCTTGTCTAAAGATTAGTGAGGATACGTATCAGCCAAGGAACTATGGTTTCTGGAGTAACGTAGGCCGCAGCCGCCTATAGGGATTTCATTTAAGTTGTTTCATTAAACATTTGTGTGGCAGGCCAAATTCTTGTGTGCGCTGGCTCCACGGTACTTGCGCACGTTGCTCGCAGTCTAATAAATTACATCAAGCTTAAAATTGCCGTCTTTACAGAAGATGATTGCTTATCGATAAAGATAACACTTTAGACAACACGGTTCTTTATAAAGCCTCTTTTGAAATATGAGTTCATATTTTCATAATATTAAAATTGTATGGACCGAAAGCCATTACATATTATATTTAGGCTCAGGCTATGCATATTTTAAATCTCACTTGTCTGCAATCCTTTATTGTGCGCTACTACTAGTCTCGATATCACGTAGGCCTACGTTTATCCGACACCTTCCTTCTAAACACTATCGAATCATTCTCTGCAAAGTCATTCATTTCTTACCCCACAAAATTATTGACATTGCTCCCTAAAGTCATCCAACATTATTCATCAGCCAAATAATAATGATCGATGTTAATCTAACGCCATAATGCGAGAGACGGCGGAATTCTACTCCAGTTTCTCAATCTATGCAGCTGCTTATTTCGGATGTTGTACGGCAGCTGCACTAAATAAAATAAACTATGACTATTTACAAACGTTGTTCAGATTTTGTTGAGAGAGAGACGATACAACAAAACGTAACCATTGGAGAAAAGATTAGGTGTATCGCCAGTAACAACACTTTCCCTTGCACTAGTCAGTGGCATCATGACAATTATACATGTCCGTTGTCATGTGATGAGACTATTACGGCACACTTGCTGGGAGAATATGTATGCACGGTGAAGTGTCACGTGAGAGGGAAAGACTACTACTTCGACGCTCTGAGAGCTTTTGTTGCTGAGCCAAAAGCGCCGCCATTGTTGTCAACATCAGGCGAGTGTTTGGTGACAATATTAAACTCAACATTCGGTCGCTTAGTTTAGGAAGAGCGTTTTAAATAATGTAACCTTAACAATAAATAGATGAGCGCATGCTAAAAGTCAATTCAAATGCTGATGAAGTTCGAGCACCTGTATCTGATAGTTATTTATATAGTTCTATAAATATAGTCTTTGTTAGGCCTATAGAATAAAGATACAGTTATACTTACTTTGTAAGGTAAAAAATAGCCAATAAATTTACTAGCTTCAGGATTCAACAGTTTGGTGCAGGCGATAGGGGAAAGTGTCCTGCTTTGGGTAATGTCCTACATTGGGTCAGTGGCGGTATCAAGGCCTTGATTATTATTGTATCGGGTGTGGTGTCACCGAGCGAACGTGTTTCATGTCTCAAATATGATGTCATGTCTTAGGTAGACAAGAAGATAGCGTTTAACAGAAAAACGGCACAGCTTTATTTTTAAGTAAGAAAGTAAATTTTACTCATTTAGGCCTAATGCCAGTTAACGCATAAGACGCTTTGTGCTAATTTAGCCTACAATTTCTGTAAGCTACTTTAGGACAGTAGGCCTATTATATTGTGAAGCACGTGGTAAAGTTTGGAGGTCGCGTACAGCGTAGTTGTCTTACTAACAAAATGTAGGTTACTGACCATTGATGGCCTGCAAAATATTAAAATGTTTGAGTTTACGCTAGGAACAATTGTGTAGTATAAACCATATTCGAGCCATAAAACGCTGTTGCTTCTGATAATTCAAACAAAATACATATACTAGAACTAACACCGATTGTGTGCATTAAAATTAAAAAAACTGACCCAATGCTCCCCACGCTCTGTCCAAATGCTCCACACGGTGGTCTGCTTTGCGACATGTTGTACCAGTATAGCCTAATGGAAAATAAAAGTATTTTTAAGCTTACTTTTGGAATAATATTTTAGTATTACCATATTCGATCCATAAAACATTGCTGTCTCTGATAATAAAAAAAATACAAGTACTACAATTAACATCAATTGCGTGCATTAAAATGTAAAAAGGGACCTGATGCTCCTTATGGTGGTCTGCATTGAGACATTTATTTACCAGTAGGGAAAACACTAACATTTTTGAGTTTACTCGTCTTATAATATTGTAGTTTAACCGTATTCGACACATAAAACGTTGCTGTTTCTGATAGTTAAAACAAAACAAGCCTACAAGTACTACAACTAACACCAATTGTGTGCATAAAACTGCAAAAACTGATCCAATGCAAGACACTCTTCCTTACTCTCAATCCAATAATCTTTGACAGTGAACAGATTTAACACTAATTGAACTTTAAAGGTTTATTCGATTTTTTATTTCTTCACAGATGCAAAAGTAGACCTATTTCCAGTCGTGATAGTCCTATCTATCATCATCGTTGTCGTCATCCTAAACGTCGTCGCTGTAATCATCGTATTCAAAAGGCGAAGCCAGTGTAAGTTCGATATTTTTAAGTTTTCAATATCGATGAAACTTTAACATGGCTCTCGGGTTATGCTAAACCCATCGATGGTTTAATTTTCTTCTCGGATTACATTGATAGTTCCGCCATTTACAAAAGGTTCATGAATTTCAATGGTTCCAAAACTTTTCGCAACCCACGTGGTTAACGTTAGTGTTGCATTGTATTTTCGTTTAATGAGAACATATACCTGGTAGTCATTTGCATATGCAAATTTACAACTTACACGTCGCGATGCTCAAATGATGAAGCAGAATGGCGACAAACATCAGTAAACAAGGTCATGTAGATATTGCATTATAGCTGATACCTAACCCGAAAACGACCCAGCTCTCACAGAGTTGTCCACGGGTCGGGTCGACCCGTGGGTCTGGTCTGGTCTGGTATTATGGAGAAGTCCTGAAGTTCTATAATTACAAGACCCACTAATAATACGATATAATTTGGCTCTATATGCAAGCAACTAAAAAATAAAAAACGAGTATACCTTTTCAAAAGAAGCGACTTCTCTCTCCTCACAGGCGTCAAACGTAACTCAACAGCAAAGCAACACTGTTGGCCGAAAGACTAAAAACAGTCAGCTTACATATAATAGAAATTCACCTCAACGGGTATTATTACATAACCAAAAGGAAAGACCTGGTAACAACGGTCGCGTTAGGACGAAAAACACCAATCTTTCCTCGCACCTTCGAGTTCCTTGCTTAAATTATAATTAACCACCCTTTCGTGAGAATTACCTATCCCTGTCTCTCTGTGTACACCTTCAGGGTTCCACGACAATTCATCTTCAAACTTTCGTCTACGGCACTTCGTCCACCGACAATCCGACATTTTTGTCTAAGCAGTGCTGGACTGTTTAAAAGAATTATGTCTAATCTAGATGTTGAATAGAATATAAGGTTTATTACACTGGGAACTAAACTGATGAAAAAGAATAATGCTTTAATTGATGCGGGATTGATGAAAAGAAATGCACTTAAATGGAAGCGGGATTGATGAAACAAATATAAATAAATAAATGAAAGCGAGATTGATGAAACAAATATACGTAACTGGAAGTGGGATTGATGAAAATAATCTTGCCTAAATAAAAGCGGGATTGATGAAAAGAAAGACACCTAATTGGAAGAGAGATTGATGAAATGAAATATATATAAATGGAAGCGGGATTGATGAATTGAAATATACCTTCATCAATACCGCTTCCATTTAAGCATAATTCTTTTCATCATCACACTTCTATAAAGGTATATTTATTTTCATCAATCCTGTTTCCATTTAAGTATTAATTCTTTTCATCATCCCGCTTCTATATAAGTATGCTTCCATTTCGGTATATTTGTTTCATTGACCTTGCTTCCATTTAGGTAGCGTATATTTCTTTTCGCCAGTCCCACTTCCGTTTAGGTATATTTGTTTCATCAATCCCGCTTCCATTTAGGAATGTTTCTTTAACGATTCCGTTTCAATTTAGGTGTTTCCTTTTCATCATCCCAGCTCCCAGTTACTAAAAATTATTTTCATCGATCTTGCTTCGGCTCAGACGAAGTGCGCTGGACGAAAAGTCTGTAGACGAAATGTCGGTAGACGAAATGTCCGGTAGACGAAATGTCTGTAGACGAAATGTCGTAGACGAAAAGTATGTAGACGAACAATTATTGTCGTGTCACCCACCTTCAGCCTAGAGCAAGTCGTTCTGTGTCTATAGTCCGAGGGTTCGATAGTCTGAAGATTGCATGGTGTCCGGTCGATAGGTGATAAGATTGGAATTTTCAATTAGAGATTGCAATACCGGAATTTCCGAATTCCGCGGAAATTCCATTCTTTTGTAAATACCGATATTTCTGAATTTTTCAAACACGAAATTAGAAACTTTCGGAAGTGAAATTATGGGTTTAAATAGCAGTTATTATCATTATTATTATCATAATTCATGAAACACAAGACGCAGGCAGAGCTTTTTTTATTTAGGCCTACATAATTATGATATATATGAATATGATATAGCCTAGTAGGCCCTATATTTCATGTGTGGTATGACCTTTAATAATTAATTGCGCTATTAGTTTTATGAACTGTGTGCAAAAAGTCTCTCGTGCTTTCCTGTATTTATGCCGTTATTCCGGGAACGCTGAATTAAGCACTCAGAATGACTCCAAAGTTTGTAGAGAGTTTAACTCTCTGCAAAGATAAAAGCGCCACGACAAAAAGGCTATACTGAAGAGGAGTCTGTTGGCATTATTTTTTTTATTGAACACCTGTAGCTATAGCAAGTAGACTGTGTTGAAGCTGATGATGCATTTTCTGCTGCCGGCGTTAGGCCTCTCTGCTCCAGGTTGCAGACTCAGTGATGAAACCTTGGACTCACTGCATCATCTACACTGCATGCATCTACGTGCTTGCAGCGTTATATTTTCAGAAGAATGCTGATGCATCATGGATTCATTAACACTGTGGATTATAGGCTATATAACTTTTATGTTCTTTAAGCTTGTAACTTTTTATCTATTTCTTTGACCATTGCCACTGAATATTGGCTTTGTGATACCTTCGACGCTACTTGCATGTGCAGTTTGGTATTATAAGCCTACTAGTTAAGAAGACATAAAATTTGTATTTTAATTAGTTGGAAATTTGTTGGAAATTGACAGTAATGAGTCGGTCAATACGTTCACAATGAGAATTTCGAAATTCCGGAACAATTCCGGAATTTTACCTAAAAAAATTCCGAAATTCCGGAAAAATTATTATGGTCCGGAATTGCAATCTCTAGTTTCAATAATAGCTGAATTTACGAAAAGAATAATGTTTGACTAGAAGCTGGATTGCATTGTTCTCTTCGTTCATCCAGGATCCATTTAGGCATGATTCTTCTCGTATCAAGCCAGCGCCCTGTTCTACACATTATTTTCATCGATTAATCTAGCTTCTAGTTAAAATTATGTCGTGGTATAGAAACTTCGGACTATCGAACCTTCGGATTATCGAGCGGACACCGAGTAAGTACCGAACAACATATTCTTCACAGAAAATTTATTGTGTACATTTGCATAATGATGGTGAAACAATAAAAAACGGTGGTTATGGTTATGGTTATGCATGTATATTTACATTGACGTACATAGGAAATTTTCCAGGAGTGGGCAACGGCAATTATCGCCTAAGATTGCTCATTTCCAAAATAGTGCACACTGATTTTTATCCCTAATGATATTATTCTGCAGCGCTATGCACACGATCTACAATAACTTGTTATAGATGTTTAAGCATAACAACTGTCAATCACATCTTTAAAACTATATCATATAATAGCACACGCTATACAGTCAATAAAAACGAGATTTATCTTTATAATAAAGGCTCAATTCCTTTTCTTGAATCAAGAATTTTACTCTTCTTGGTTCTGACCCACAGCAATCAATCACAGTGTCGATGAACTTCCATCTGTTTTCGTAAACTGTGTACGGCGAATAATAATAACACTTATGGGCGATGGGTGTGCTGGGCTGTGATGACGCAGCAAATGTTGCAAACGCTGATAAACGTTCGTTACCAGTTGTTGAACGGAACCGGGTTGCATTTCTCCTCGGGTCACTGAAAGACCTCTTGACCTCTTGATTGTGCAGATTCTTACAGAAATAGCGCTGTCATGAGATGGATAGTATTCTGTGCGCTCTAATACATCGACCAAATTTATCTCTTTCATATGCAACCCATCATAACACCATTCTTGCCAAATACCAAACCATGCTTCGCTTTCCTTATAAACATTGTAAAACTTCCTTTATTGTTTGAATCATTTTTATGTACAAGTTTGCTCAAGCAACAAGATGCGGAGTTGTTTAGTAATTTCATTCCAATTTCATCTGATAATCTTTGTGCACCGTTCTTGAATACAAATTGAATCAACTTTAGTAGATGGCTGTTACAGTAGGCTACACTCTCCATTATTGCATGCTCGAAATAGCATCCGGTGCGAATGCAATCTTGCCAGTTGACTGTTTATTGAAACATCTTCTTAAACCTCTGGCTGTAAAGGAGGCAGACCGTCGCCAGGTTTTCATTTTCCACAAACATTTGAATAAACTTATCCATCTTCAAATTGACCCGATTGATTGTGTTTTTAGTTGAGACAAGCAACTAAACATCGAGCACTGTTATTAGTCTGTAGCCCATCCATCTATATATAGGACGGGCGACAGCCGCTAGGCAGCAAGAAGCTTCATTTGTTGCGTCCTCTAAATAGTAGCACACCCATAACCCATGTGATGTTAAATCGCATAAAGCGACCTTATGAAATACAATAATTAGGCATATTCCAGGAGCAAGCGCCCCCTTCGTCCCACCTCTGAACGCCCATTTAAATATACATAACATCATCATGTGCGTAAATGCACGCAAAATAACATAAGGTAAATGTATACGATCAATGTATTTCCCAAAAATACTCAACTTACAACGAAAACGCATAAATAAATTTCAGCCTCCAGAGAGTTAAGGGAATCTGAAGAAGACTGTGTGGAAGAGGGTCGGCTTCTGGAAGACGCTCATCCAATGGCAGAATTACCAGGTAGCCTACATAATTATATTCTAACCGCTGGTATGATGTATCGTCAAATACAATGTCATTCAAACAAAATATTATTAAACTAAACATTAGTCCTGCTCTTTAAAGGTGCAAATAATCAAGTGTCACGACAACGGACCATGATATTCGACAAAACTTTCTTGTTTAATGGAGTAGGTCTGTGTACAAATGAGGCTTTCGGACGTTTCGTCACCGGACGCTTCATCACGGACAGTTCATCATAACACGTTTCATTAAAGGACGTTTCATCCCGGACGCAATTATATAAAAGTTTGCACAGAAGTCAATTTTAGTATCGCTATGGGCCCTACTCTAGCTTTATATTAAGGAATATCAATTAGAACACTTTTAATGTTACAAGTGAACTCATGTTCAACTGTAATTTTTGGGTTCTACATATTTCAAAATTTATTGAGGGAGGGAACAAAAATGCGGCAGCTACTAATTAAGAGTTATTGGCTGAACTAAAGACATTTAAGTTAACATTAAGTTTTTGGCATCATTTAAGGCTCTCGTGTGCTATATTTAATTAGTAAGAAATTAATTAAACATGTCAAGTTTAAGTTGCGCAGGTAATTGAGCATTGATAAAGATATTTATGACTGAAGTTGTGGCACCAAGAGAGATGAAACGTCGTATGATGAGCATTCCACTAGATGAACCGTCCTGTGATATTCGTAAAATGTCATAAGTAAACATTCCTATAATAAATTTTACCAACACCTTGGTCTAGCGATAGAAGGACCAGCAACACACCCGTTTATTAGCCTACGTATTGAGTCGTAATAACATAGTTGGAAATGCACCTAGAAATAATTTGACCATTTCAGAATCGTTGACATCTGCTGCCTGTCCATTGTTATTTACAGCCATCTGACTGTTCTGGGCAATGAAGTGTTCTTCTCACGTCAAAGTCGTTCAGAGATTGAAGTATACGACTCAACGACATTCGAGTTCAAGCGATGTATAAGGCTGGTCGGAATGACTGATACAGAGAACATGGCAGTGTTGTATGCAAGATTTGAAACTTCAAGACCAAGACGAGACCGAGACAGTGAGGTGCCGAGATCGAGACCGAGACCAAGACATTAGGCTCAAGACAGTACGAGACAGTAAAAGACAAGTGATCCTATATAAAATGCTGTATAATACTAATGTATCAGTTTTCGAGAATAAGGTTCATTTGTAATTTCAATTTGAAACTTGTAATGTATATAGTACCAATTCCCGAAAATAGTTTTGATATTGCTGCAAGAATATAAGACAGTTAACGCGAAACTGTTCAAGACAAAACATGACTTTCACTTCAAGGCAGTTTATAAAAATTCGAGACACTACCTCGAGACCGAGGCTTCCGAGACCGAGACACTAAAAAACTGTCTTGAGACAATACAACTCTGGAACATGGCATCCTGTTCCGTTAATGAATGTCTTTGGTTTATCATGGGACAAGTGAATGCGATTCTAAGAATTCATCCAACTGACGGGCATATTATTAAGTCTTGGTCTGTTGATGGAGGTCGAGGTCGATTGTCGGTTGCAAGTGATACGAATATCATTTTAAATATAATCTATATAGCTGAGTTGTATGAATACACAGCTGATGAGGTTCTCATTCGTATTATTGATTTTAAAGTCGATACAGACATATTTAGTACCTTGCACGCTGTTAAGCTAGATAATGGCCAGTTTGTCATTTGCCAAGGTGGTGACGGAGATCATATAAACAGAGTCTGTTTACTCTCAATAAAAGACACATGCAGCGCTTTGGGGAAACTCGTTGCGGTTGAAATCCAGAAGGAATTTGGTAGAGAGGAGGGAGAATTAATTTGCAAATTGTTTAGGCTAATGTATGTGTCTGTCAGCAGAGAGGGATCGATATTGGTATTAGATCTAAAGGACGTGTTGTTGAATTCTGAACATGAGAAACCACGAATATTGTATGGCGAGGAGCATGGAATGGGAATTCCACGGAGAACGTGTTTTGATGAATCAACCGTTCAATGGCTTGTGAGTGACAGTTACCGCATCATGGTTTGCCGGGTAGAAAAAAGAAATGTTGAAATTAATCTTTACGAACCGCGACTACGAGCGTGGGTTTTGAAATAATGAACTTAACAGGCTCATGTGAACCCAGTGTGACTGATTCTTTATCTGGCAGTAGTCGGTGCAAAAATATACACGTAGATATAGTTCTTGGCTTATGTATGAGCATAAACGGTACTGACATGATTTGCGTCTTAATAAGCAGAAATTGATCAGTTTTTTTTATTGCTTTCTTAATTTATGAGTTGGTAAATGTGTGACATCATGTGAACGATAATTCAAGACAGAAGTGCTAGAACATTTATGGACAACGGAGCCACCGCGTAGCCCTCTTCCATCGATTAGTTGCATAACTGGTCTTTCCACGTTGGAGGATGATCTGTACAAACACTGACTAATCAGTTAGACATCTGTATTTGTAATCACAAGTTGATAGCAGTTTACGATAGGGTTCAAACAGGGTGAATTTTATTTGGGAATTCGCTGGATCTAGACTCTGTAAAAACAAATTGAGATTGATCAGCATAGCGATCGTTTTGTCAATCATGGTCAACGAGTGTGTTCTGTAGGGTCTACACGGACACGCGCAATCGCCATTCGACAGCTAAGCTAATATAATATGTGCATCATACTTACATCACTGTCGTCTCCTTGTAACTCCCAAGTCATCTTATTCTGTCCGGAACCACAAATTGAGAACATATTAAACTGTGTTGTTATCTTCCTCGCAAAATGTCAGCACGCTACGGGGTTCGGTTTGGTTCAGCTGCTGCCGGGAAAGAAGTATCAACACAACACAAACTCAACGCAAGTGTGGTGCCAGCGTTGAGGAACGTTCTGGCATCCCACCTCGCGCCGTCTCTGGCCACCAACCTATCCATCCATTATGGCGTTAACTGTGCTGGTGATACTAATCTGATGGTTCGCCTAATGAGGCAGAGCACAGTCGGAACTGGAAAGGAGAGCTCCATCAGCGTGACGAATGAACAGAGGCGTTGCGACTGCCCTGCGCACCCTATGACAGGAAGGGCCCACGCAAGGAAGGGTGCCCCTAAGACTTAGTTAGAAGCTGGACGGATTAGAATAATCAGGTTTCAATGGAAGCTGGATCGATTAAAACATATCTTCTTAAATAGAAGGTGGATTGATGAAAATCACCAGGCGGAAATAGAAGCCGAGTTGATGAGAATCAGCAGGCTTAAACCAAAGCTGGATCGTTGATAAAACATTACGCTTAAATGGAAGCTGAATGAAATGAAAAAATCCCATTTAAATCGAAGCTGGACTGATGAACATGATCAGAATTAAATGTAAACTGGATCGATGAAATGACGAAAAAAATGACGTGTGTACAAAAAAAACAGTGTACGGGCGAAAAATTGATGGCGAAAAATTGAGGGCGAAATAATTACCTGGAACCATCAGAAAGTGCTTAAAGTGAGATCGAAGGTGAAGCCATTAGTTCTACTAAATAAACTGCGACAGATATTACAGCTGCTGTCGGGAAAGAAGTATCTGAACCTATACTCCTGACTAATGAACTAGGAAATTGGCCGTCTATAATGTCGGACAGATAGGTGTGTGACGTTGAACACGGTCCACCACAGTAGACTGAAAATTACAAATTTCGATTTAACGAGGACAAACAGAGATTCACTGGTAGCCTACTCATTTCTGTCGAATCTTGGGAATTGGTAAAAATTAAGTCCTTACGTCCTCATCTTCAAAACGAACTGAATCGACCTGTTGCCAAACAATGCAAGTAATATCCAAGAGGCCTTAGTGCAGTTTTAAAAAAGCAACATATTATTCAGTTGTCTTGTACTGTACTACCGACGTATCACATAAAAAACAAACGTCTGAGGTTAAATGAAACGTTGACAATTGTGTCAATATTATATGAACCCTGTGTAATGTTTAAAATAAATACCGAAATTCAGTTTCGGCATTGTAGGCAGTCCCGGACATTCCATTAGAACATTATTGACAATTGGAGCTGCGGCCCTGCGAATGAACCTGCGATTATCCACAAGGATGGACCAAATAGTCACGTGAAACATTGGTTGCCCAACGTGGCATATCCGTGACCTCTACCATTAATGACGACGTGGAGACAATGACATCAACACAAAGTCCTGACGTCGCAGTCTAGGACAATAATAGGCTCTGAGCAGCGTCTGAAAATTCCTCAGATATTGAAGATACAACTGAATTTAGGCCTTCCAGAAATCTGGCACTTGGGAAGTTAATGGTAGAAAATTCTGTCGAAATTCCATCAAGCCAGAAAAGTACGCGCCTGTACAGGATGAGAAAGGAGGTCAAAGCTCGAAGTCAAAGCTACATTTTGAAGCTGTTGGAAATCCCAGTGTAAAGTTTCCCTCTGTTTGGATTTCAATTTCGATTCACAATGCGTTAAGAGGGTATGTCTACTTTGAGTTTATCGCGTAGCAAGTAACTTTCGTTGGAATAATCAAATCTTATCCGAGCAAGGTAAGCACATAATAACTTACTTATACTTTAACGTTTTGTTCAGTTTTAGGTTTTATGCAAATAATTTGTACAAGAAACAGCCTCGACCACCTGCAAACGATATCCGATTCGTCCTTCGATTAGTTTCATCCAGGGCCGTACCGAGGGCGGTGCCAGCGGTGCCTTGGCACAGGGCGCAAATATAGAAGGGGCGCAAATTTCAGGATGGAATAACTTTAGCTTTAGTTAACTTTAGTTATGGAATAACTTTAGTTATTCCATAATCTTATGGAATAACTTTAGTTATTCCATAAATTCATTCTTTTTTGAAAAATGTGGGAGCGCCAGATTAGGTCCTAATGCTAGGCACAGGGCGCAATTATTCCTTGGAACGGTCATGGTTTCATATTCTGTTAATTTAAAATCTTGCGAATTAGATCCACTGCCTTCTTTTATTAATGATGACATTTCGATGAACTTGCCCCCTTTCCCGGTATATAGATTTAACAGGTCTCTCTCCGAAGATTGCATTTATCCCTCACAGATTCGGGTCCTTGTCTTTCCTTCGCTCAAAAAACCTAACCTTGCCACTGCCGTGTGCCTCAATAATATCGGAAAAATCTCTAATTTATCCTTTCTCTCTTAGACTTTAGATCTAAGTCTTGTGACTCTCCAGTTTCTATCTTACCTCTAGCAATCTGGTCTCCTTCCTAATGACCAATCAAGCGTTGTCGCTCATCATTCCACAGCTCTCCCGCGCCCACTTTCTGAGATCAATTCTGCTGTTGATAGGTCTGAAGTCTCTCTTCTGACTCTCTATGATGTCTCATCAGCATTCGACATGGTCGATCTTAGTATTCTTCTACAGTGTCTCAAGACCTCTTTTGGCTTGAAAGGCCTTCCACTCTGTTGGTTCCGTTCATACCTTTCTGAACGAACCCAAATGTTTATGACTGATGAAACCACAACCATAGGGGTTCACGTTGAACTGTGTAGTCCTTAAGGCTCTGTTCTCGGTCCTCTCTTATTTATCCTAATTACGGTTGACATCTCCTGTCTTTCCCCGATCTGTGGGACATCTGGTCATCTCTTTGCTCATGATGCACTGGCATGTGTTCATCATAGTTCCCAATTATCCCAGTTGAGAGTGTTTAATCTCTTTCTCGCCATCATCAATCCTGTATGCCATTTAATCGCCTCTCCCCTAATGCTTCTAACCACTCAATATAATGGTTTGGTACTACTCAGCAACTCCAGGATGGAAAGATATCCTAAAGTTTTGGTTTTAGTTGCTTTCTTCAGAGAAGCTGTCTCTAAAACGAGTACACCAATCGTGCATCACCGTCGATAGGCACACTTGCAGACCCTATATCTCGAGGCCAAGAAAATGAAATCGCAAGCAATTAATGGTAACACTAGCTTCTTCTGCTGAATATGCAACATTATTATTTTCGTTAAATATATCAGTGTTCTTCTCGTATAGAGGCGCAAAGGTTAACGTAACATATATGACAGATACATCCAACAGATGTTGTGTATGTCTATGTATGTTTGAGATACGATCGTCTATGACTTTCGTAGCTTGTGTTTACTCTTGTAAATAGGCGAATACGCTCTGTAATACAGTATTGCACGAGAATATAGGCCAAGCAGCAGGTTTCAGTCTTATCTGCTGTTAGTCTGCCTTGCTATCATGAATGCAAGACAAAAGCCCCAGTCTTTTTATTTAGAACTGAACACCTCTGGCCTACATCCAAGCAGGCTTTCCCAATATTGGAGGATGGGCCTAAAGAAATGCATAGTCGTATAATCGCAATCGTAAACAAGGGAAGTTTACTCACGCCTGTGAGTAAACTCACAGGCGCTCAGTCAAGACAAAATCCACTGGCAGCTAGGATCTGATCCGGCTCCAAGTCAAGTGCCTAAGGGATAGATACAAATAAGTCAGATTTCTTTCAATGGTGTTTATAATCTGCGACTGAAGTGGTCAGAGGGTGAAGGGAAGCGAATGATCCAGGATCATCGGATTTGTCAAAGGAGGGCAGTGCGTTACGATGTCAAATAAATTATCAACACTAGCATTATTTCAGCTATGAGTGGAAGACCTGCACCAATATATTTGCAGAACTAATGCCTCTGGACATGTATTTATATAATGTAGGCCTTCGGTAAGCACTCGGGTATTATTTATTTATAAGCCACCAGCTGAGAAATTTTAGGCGGGGACTAAAAGCATGTTTAAGAGACTTGCTTATTTTATTCAATGTCTACTGACCAACTGCCATATAATATGCGTGCCTATAGGAGCCCGTGGTTTATGCGATTATGCGATTTTTTCCATAAATTGGTGGTTATCGAATAAATTGGTGTTTATCGAATAAATTGGTGTTTATCGAATCAATTGGTGTTTATCGAATAAATTGGTGATTTTCGCATAGGTCTAAGTGGAAAGTTTTCGCATAATGTTCAGAATTTCGGTCAGTGTCAGGTAAAAATTAATTAGCTTGCCTAGGCTATTATTAACTTGTTGAGGCTATAGTCTTACCAACTATACGACGTAATTGTTGATAATTGATGATGAGTTTGATGACTGATCAGTGATGACGCACTTCTGGCTTCATTACAGGCGCTTGTGCTAGCTTTCAAAAGGCTTGCTTGAGTATACCTAGATTTAGGACTAAAGTCTATATACTAGTAATGGGCTGACAAAGATAAAGCTGGCTCTAGCAAGCGCGATCACGGCAAAATGAAAGTGACTGTATAAGAATGCCTTCCACGGAGCATAGATCAACGGGAAAGACCGACGCGGTAGTTTTATTCTGAATTCTATGAACCCATTGAGTGAGCAAACTCACAAATCCGCCATTTTGCACAATGATGCGTTATGTGAATGACTTGGAACTTTTTAAAACTGTTTCAAACGCACTCAGGTTTATTTAAATAGCATTGAACTAATATTTTTCTGGTAAAATTAAAGGCTTTTGTGTTAGAATTATTTAATAGCCTAACATTAGGTCATTGTTGATTATTTAGTTTCGGTGGTTTTGTAATTCGAGCGAGGGTCTGCAGCAATAGGACACTACTCGTTAACTACGATTTTTGTTTTGTTTGTTTGCGTATGTTGTGAACTTATGCATTTATACTTTTGAATGTTTTCAATATGCATTTGATTTATAAACGAAATCGCAAAAATTCGCATAATTTAAGATTCCCACCCCACACAATCTCCAAATTGAGTTCGCATAACTTGCAAAAAAAAATTTCCATAAACCACGGGGGCATAGGTAAATATATATAGGTATATATATTATAATATACTGCATAGCGACTGTACTGGAAGAGATGATTTTTGTCTATCGTCTCTTCCAAAGGTATATGATGGCGAGCGGTGATAACTCGTGGTGGGTAGCTGGTGTTTCTCTTCGGTAGGTGTATGTTCGTTTAGCCACGGAATCAGCCAAGACTTTTTGATGTTACGATATATTAAGAATGCAAACGTATATTCACAGCAAACTGGTTTATGTAATATTCAATGTCCCGATCCGCCCTCAGTCAAACAATTCCGGCCTCAGGTCATGCGTTTAGAGATGCTCAGCAAATCTCGTCTGTAGCACTTCGCACTCTCCTTGCCTATTGACTCTTTCTTGGGCGAATCTCCCACTATTGCCCGCGTCCCATATTTATATCCTTCCTCTCTTCCCTTGTCGGATGTCTGCTTAATTTCTTCACCTGTCGCCCCTGCCTCTCTTGCTTCCATCGTCCGTCTGGACCGTCCTCTTTCCGTGTTATCTGTCCCATCTCTCGTCACTCCCTCGCCTCCGTCGCCGTGCCCTTGCCCATAATCTCCCATAATGTGTCTCTCTACGTCTCCTTCCTGTCTCTCTATTTATCCCTCTATCTCTTGCTGTCAGATGCGCTAATCTGGTAATGTGCTGGGTGTTGTATTAATTAAGCCAATTACAGAAGCGATTAGCAGCGGCTACTGGTCTGTCACGTACATGTAAAGTTCATTAAGTGCATAGCCGATCTGAATATTCTGTAGTCCAGCTTGATTCAAATGTTCACATGAAAACTAATAGCTACAGTTTCATGTAAACTAAATAATACATAATAATACATAATAATCATAAAGCCTCCGTCGATTGCGCAACTTGTAGTGTCCTTTATTACACTACAGCGACCAAGTGAAAGATTTAGAATAGAGCCAGAGCACTGGGTGTAGTTAGTAGAGAAGTTTAACTATAATTATTGAAGAATGGATTGACGTCATTAACGTTAACTCGATTAATATCATCAGTTCAGCGATTGGCATTATGCATGACATCACATGTGTGTATAATGTAATATGTATAATTGTAAGTGTTTATATATACGTATATAACGCACGTTGCTCCACATTTGTAAAGAGCGCTGTGAACTGGTTTGTTGAATAAATCCAAGTAGGTTCGTCTTAACGTAACGTTTTAACGAATAGCTATTAGGACATTAATGTTTAGGCTATTTATCCAGACAGCAAAGAACGCCTTCCTTATCTTGTCTTGTATCTCGAAGACGATATTAATGATTATCCTAATAGTTATTTTTAGTTTAAAAGAAACCCGTCTTTGAAATCGACTCATTTTGTCAATATTTTGACCCCAATTGCATTATGTACAATTGTACATGTAGCAATAAGCTTTCCGATTACAGGTGTAAGTCCGTAATGTTTGCTTTCAATGCCATCTCAGTCATCGATGACAAACCTATTAAATCATGGAATCTGATAGATTTTCTCTATCATTTCGGTGAGTTAATTCACAGGTTGTTCGTAAGTGTCGATGTCTGCATAGGTACGATTTGCCTCCTTCTGACTATATTTCAAAGTGTAATAGTTGGGCTTCGGCAGAGATTCCTCCGCTGGACAGCACTGCGGTATCATCACATCATCATTGATATCAACCTCCTCTATCGTATCGTAGCCATCGTAGGTTATAGTGTAATATTGATCTTGAATTTGATCGTCCATGTGATCAATTGGTCGTGCAGCTGAAATTTCAAGAATTGTTATTATCAAAAACTTGCAACGTTTTTATTTTGCCTCAATAACCTGTGAAGCTTTTGACCTGCATTATAGACCTTCGTTGCATTTTCAGACATATTCGAATTGAAATGAAAATTAGGTGAATTCAAATAAATTTCTTAAAAAGGTTCTATTGTTTGATTGATACAACGTATCTTTTATTAAAAGAAAATCGTGAGGCTGTCAGTTGTCGCTATCATAGTATGTACACATACACTTAATCTATGCAGGCCCTTAGGTATGTGTGTTTATATTCATGCAGAAATACATGCTAGTGTACCCAATTATTGTATGAATGTATGTATCTAGAGTACAGAGAGACCATAGCGCCTTATAAGTGCCTTACAAATACTATCCCTACTTTGGACCAAATGACAATAATGTGATTAAGAACATCAACATTATTATCAGTGTACATAAAACTAAGAGTCACTGCGTATGGACGTCCGTCGTGACTCGAATAAATAAATATGTAATTTCCATCCGAGGTTGATAGATTCATTCACTCATTGCCAGAACTCGTTTAGCGCCTCTTCGATGAACTCCTCAGAGGCGCTTCCATCTCCAGTTTCCAGAACGGTCATATAACACTGTCTCAAGATCAGAGAGGAATGTTGCTAGATAGGGTGAGGAACGTTAAAGGGGACGTCCAGTGCACTGCTCATAAACATCTTAGACGTCAATTACAGCCACCATCTGCAACAAGGTTGATGCTGAATGGGCTTATGCTGTGTTTACAGGTTACATTCTTAACCTTATTGCAGTTGAGAGAATCTGAACCTGGGATTTTCTTTCTTCTTGTGTAGACGATTATAATGAGAACAGATAAGATTGCGGCTCCAAATAAAATCGACAGAACAACCACAGAGATCGACTTCAGATCCATTTCTGAAATTAAAATATCTTTAAAATTTACTTCTAATCTTAGCGCTTCAAAACTCCTTCTAGGCTTGCAATCATCACAGCATATTTTACAAGGAGATAACTTTACACAGAAATATTCGTCCAGTGGTCATTTTTGGCTCTTAGTCAAATTTCAAATAAATAAATAGGATAAATCTTCGGCGACCGAAAGTTCGACCGCTATATTAACGTTGATTTTACTCTTACGGCATAACACGTCCAAAATTTTGCGAGTGAATACCGCAACCTTCTGCGCATGCGCATTGTTAAAATATATTTTTTAATAGTCTATGCGTTGTGATGGTTGATTAGGGTCAGATTAAACGTCGTGAGGGTCTGTTAGGGTCAGGGTTATGGTCGTGTTTAGACATCTGCAAAGAACCTTTCACCGTAAAACTAATTTTTCCGTGGTTTGAGAGGTCACAGTTTCGGCCGTAGAAGCTGCACGCTTAAAGAACAGAATCGGGAACTGTAGGCCTACATATTATCTTTAGCGCACTTGCTGTGTGTGTGCGTGTGTGTGTGTGTATGTGTGTGTGTGTGTGTGTGTGTGTGTGTGTGTGTACTGATCCTCCCGGATGTTGACTTGATTATGAGTTGTTTCTGACACGACATCGGTCGATACATTGGCCCTGGACCATCAACTGCTTAACCTCTGCTCTCCTTAGTTCGAACTTCGAAGAACATTATTTTCAAAAGCCATTCTTATTGGCAAAGCCGGTTAAAACGCTATATGAATTTACGATTTAAAATAATTATGTAATTTTTCCACCGAATTTTACACAGTGACAATCTGGGAAACTTGCTGAAATCTAAACGGTGATTAATGTCACTAAATAGAAACCTTCATCAGCATTTATCAAACATTTATCAAACATTGTTGAGAAGCACAGAAGAGACAATTATGGAGGCTGACTTGCACAGTGCACACACCGCAAGATTATAATTAAGCCATATTGTATTATGCATGCAGTAGGCTACATAGTGTAAGCGTAATTGCAATTTCCCATAGATCGATGTGCTTCAGCAAAATGAGATTGTGAAACATGTATTAATTACATACACTAGGCTTACGTGTAATAAATCACGTAGTAATAAATCACGTAGTAATAAATCACGTAGTAATAAATCACGTAGTAATAAATCACGTAGTAATAAATCACGTAGTAATAAATCACGTAGTAATAAATCACGTAGTAATAAATCACGTAGTAATAAACCACGTAGTAATAAATCACGTAGTAATAAATCACGTAGTAATAAATCACGTAGTAATAAATCACGTAGTAATAAATCACGTAGTAATAAATTGCGTAGTAATAAATCACGTAGTATATAATGTGGCAGCTCTGCAATAGCATTCCTGACGCAACTAATAAACAACTTCAGCTCAATTTCTCAATTTCACGTTTATCTCAGGTCACCAAAACGAATTGAATTTCTTCTTCTAAGCCACCATCAACTGTGTAGCGAACTATTAAATTAGTGTTCTTAAAGTCTTCTTATTTGAATTGGTCTGCATATCATTAAATATACCTTCTCGCATATTTCTCGCTTGATAGTATCTGATGTATTTCAACAACGGATTTCAATTTCTAATTTATTCTTACTAGATTAAACTCGTCTGGAAGCTGAACCTTGACCTAAGTCTTGGACGACCCGTCTAATCAGATGTAGCCCTTCTGAACAACCTGCTGCTCTGCACTTGACTATCGAGTGGCGCTAACGAAGTTTAGATATTCCGATTACGATTATGAGGATTCCATTTGAGACTATGTGTCAAGTATCATGGGATACATACAGATCACAGACATGCTAATAGGGCTCACGTGTAGAAAGTGGGTTTATTTAGTCTGAAATTTGATATCGCCATTCTTTCAACATTTTTTACTCATAAGTGCACAGTTGAGCAATTGTGTGCGAAGGACTTATTCAAAGTCCCTAAACAGTAACTGACGCCTCGGACGTGGGTCGAACTCGCTCACTCAGCGCACACTGAGCGTTACTGGCCGACGGCTCTAACCAATCGGCCACCGCGCCACACATACATACATAATTATATTACTTGGTTAATGGGCATTTTTATGTTGCCATAAAATTTCCTTAGCCAGAAACATTAGACGACATTAGTCTAGTGCTCTACGTGTTCGCTTTTGATAAAAGATGTTTGCTTTTGGTTGTGCAGTTTGTATTTTAATATACATGCAAGCGTACGCACGTAGGCCCGGCCTATCATATAATTTAATATAATATAATTTGCAAATCGCAGGCTGTCCAGTGAATTAACCACGTCAAGTGTGAGCAAGTAGGCCTACGGCGCGCTAAATCACAACGGACAGCCGTTTACAGAAGCATACTGAAAATGTTCTGGGATGAGTATCAGGTGAATACAACTTCAAAGCCTCGTGGCCAGTCTCTCAGACCGTTGCTCCCGACCGACAAACAAGACGTACCTCTCAGATGCGCTTGGCAGAACATAATTTCTTTGAACTATCGGTAGAGGCGGACTTTGTAACCACGCGATCAAAGCCGTAGGCCTACACATACATGTAGGCCTAATTATTCAAGTGACTGGACCAGAGGAATTGTTCCTCAGTTGTGCATAGGAAAAGGCCGTCGATGTGAATTATCTTGGAAATTTCCTTTCAGTAAGTAATCGACCACCTCCTTTTTATGTATGCATATGTTGTATGTCAAAGCAATAACATCCAAGTGTTTTATCGCAACCAATTAAAATAAAATACATCATTACAAAATGCACCAAAATAGACTTAATATGGGCTTCAATGGAAACCCCAAAAGGGACGCAGATCCCGCTAGATAGGGACCGTGTAGCGTAGCTACCCTATTCAGCTAGGAAATGGCAATTTTTCTTGATTGCTACTTAAATTAAAAAACTGCAACAAGAAACAAGGTGAAAAAATGAACGTAGCTTAACTAAAGACAGTTACAGGCGCCATTACTAAAACATTATTTTAACACGTGATGGTTTGTGTAGTAATTAAGCATTAATCAAGAATTAACGAGGAAGGATCCTAACTTATTTTTAAATGCTACAGGATTATTTGAGAGACGAATTTACAATGGGATTTTATTCCAAGTTGAGGATCCAGAGAACTTTATATTATACGCATTAGTTCAAGCCTTTATGGGGCGGTATGTAGTTAAAGGGCCTATATCTAGTATTGTGGGTGTGGTTGTCAAGTCAAGTTGAGAAGTATCCTCAAAAGACCGTAGGAAGTAAGTCGTGTTCGATTCTGTAAATCAATTCAGTTATTTGAAGGACCCTAATTTGACTAATTGGCAATAGCTTTACTCCTGGTATAATGTAGGCCTACATGTGGTAAGCACCCATATGAGTGCCTCTGTGAGTCCCTGCTATTATTCTTACCGCTATCTTTTGTAGTAATACTATTTTTAGCCAACGTTCATACGTGGATGCCCAGATCATGTGGCAAATGGTCAAGTATGGGTAGACAAGGGAGTGGTACAATTTGGTTCTAGTTGATTTACGGAGTAAAATAAGAGGTTCTGGCCAAAATACCAACGTTCTTTGCTATCTTATATGTAATGTGGTTAATGTGATCTTTCCAGATAAACTACTGATCAACATAGGCTCCAAAAAACTTGGTGAATTCCATCTGAGTTATAGAAATATAATTAATGAGCAGACTTGGGTCATCCTTAGGACTAATTTTTCTATGTGACTTAAATAAAATAAAGTTAGTTTTATCTAGATTTAGTATGTATGTATGTATGTATGTATGTATGTATGTATGTATGTATGTATGTATGTATGTATGTATGTATTTATGCATCAGTAAGTAAATAATTTCACCGGGGCTGCATCAAGCACACGAAACACTGCTGTGGTCATCACAGACTATCCCTACACCACATCGTAGAATTGACCAGCATGGTCCATCATCTGCATCCCTTAAAAGACAGTTCAGTGAGGAGGTGTGGGAACTAGCGGTGCTTCTTAATTGATGGCGGTGTTATCATGGCTGATCATGTTTCACCCATTTCCGGGACAACGATACTGGTCGCAGTGACATGGGAGGAACTGGTTCTCTCTTTCGTTATCACGCGTCTCGGTCACCGTACAGAGTTGTACACGGTTTGGGTCGACCCACGGTTGAGGTCATGTCGGATTGGGTCGGGTCTGGTCGCGAATATTTGTACTTCCAGCCGGTCGGGTCGAGTCGAGCAGGTCCATTGACAATTATGGGCGAGCAACTTGTCCCAGGTCGGCTGAAAGGCACAGAACATATCGATACGCCACCTCGTCCCAGTGTGTATCTTTATCATTAAAAGAGTAGATTAACACCATCCAATGGTTTGCAATTGCAAGGCATTTGTGCCGGACTCTTAAGTGCCTAGTAATATCTGGAATTACTTTTGCATTAAGTTATGGAGAAAATTGACCTATTCTATATGGAAGAACGAATGATCTCTTTCCTGATATTATTCTATTTAGCAGTCTCACCGTGTTGACTTTTACCGACATAAGAATTTGGAGATAAATAACAATTAGTAAAACTATAGGCGGGTCGGGTTGGGTCGGGTCTTGCACTTCGTGGGTAGAGTTGGTTCAGATAATTTTTTTATTTGACTTCAGAAGTCGAGTTCGGTCCATTTTCAATAGGTCGGATTGGGTAGGCCTATATAGGCTTATTTTTGATCTGACTCTTTGCGAAAGCTGTTACCCGCAACTTCATCTCGTTCATTGTGCTCTGTTCAAAGTCTAATTCTTTTTGTTCCTATTATTAAGACTACCTTGGCCCAACAAGTGATGTTTGGTCTTGTTGGTCCATCTACCTGGAATGACCATCCTCCATCACTCGGCCTAAGTATCGAACTAATGACTGTCTTCTCTCCAGCGGCTTTTCTCCATCTGTAGGCGTTTCTTTTCCCCTGGATTTCTGTGCTTAGAGCGCCTCTGACTAGTTATTCTGCTATATAAATCTAAAGACACGAAACGTACGATATTTACATAGTATTTACTTAACGTTTTGATGATTGTGTGACCGCCAGCAGTCCTGGCATGACCATGGGGCCCACGGACCGTCCCCTCCTAGGATGAGTGGTGTGTATATCTACCATTAAATATACATATTAAAACCATCCAGTGTGTCGTGTTGCTGAGCTTGGTGATTGAGGAAAGAACCAGCAGTAATCTCGTCATCTAGAAGAAGGAGCTGGCGAGAGTGAAACACGCGACAAAGCTATTCGCTTCTGTACGTCAAGCTGCTATGTTTGACCTTTGATAGTTTGCCTGAAGTGCTTCAAGTGCATTATATAACTCTTCAAGACCCGGTCATATGTTAGCCGATCGCTAAGTTAAACAGTGTTGGTAGAGAAGGCTATTGCCAACTGTAAACTGCTGAGCTAGCTCTAGCACTGAATCGAACACAGCGGATCAACCTGTAGGCCATACACCCAACTTTATGTGCCAAGTTTCATGTACTTTAACTATGCGGTATATTTATAATATATTAAACCATAGAGTCAATAATTATGTCGATACACAGGTGTAGAGATAGAATTAGTATTTACTTAACGTTTTGATGATTGTGTGACCGCCAACAGTCCTGGCATCACCATGGGACCCACGGACCGTTCCCACCGTTCCGAGAACGGAGTGTAACTATTACACGGGTCTTCCTTTGATATAGTGGGCTCATGTACGTTGTATATATATATATATGTGTGTATTATATATATATGTGTGTGTATTATATATATATATGTATTATATATATATATGTGTGTATTATATATATATATGTATTATATATATATATGTATGTATTATATATATATATATATGTGTATTATATATATATGTGTGTGTATTATATATATATATATGTATTATATATATATATGTGTGTGTATTATATATATATATATATATATATATGTATTATATATATATGTATGTATTATATATATATGTATTATATATATATATATATGTGTGTATTATATATATATATATATATGTGTGTGTATTATATATATATGTGTGTGTATTATATATATATATGTATTATATATATATGTATGTATTATATATATATATGTGTGTATTATATATATGTGTGTGTGTATTATATATATATGTATGTATTATATATATATGTATGTAATATATATATATATATATGTATTATATATATGTGTGTGTATTATATATATACGTATTGATGTAGGCCAATGCATGCATGTGTGCATGCGATGAAGCGCTAGTTCGCGCTAAGTTTAAAGCGATGCCATAGAACTCAGTGATTTTTAAGTATTATTGAAGAGCTTAAAAACTGTTGCCTGCACGTACCATCATTGTATTTTGTTGTAATCACATTCCAATGAGTTGATGCTACGACTGTGACCAATGGTGACATCCATGTCCAACTGTAGTCTGGTGGATTTCCAGCAGTGACCAACGCGCCTCTGCCTGCTAAAGTAAAGTAAATCTTGCACGTGTAAAAGGATGAATTGCTGGTTACATTCAGATGAATCGCCAGCGTAGAACTGGCATTGACATTTGGGACGATGTCCACACTGACAAAACCTGTTAGATCCCTTGGTTGTTTATCCGTTTCTCCAGTTCCTCCGTGCAGTCTCCATTCCATGGTTGGGTCCAAGTTGCCTCTGTAGTTGACAGTACACCTCATCCAGATGTGTGCGCCTTCCTCCAAGATATTCTCCGAAATAGACAGGCTTGTTTCGCAACGTGGTTCTGCCTCTGATGAGATTAAAGATACGCCTAATATACCTCAGCACCAATATTTCAACACAGTCTAGGCTAGACTAAAGTGTATACAGTTGTTTTTAGTCAGCATTTCAACTGGGCTCAATGCATTTTATTGACAACTGTCAACTACGGAATTGATTATTATTATTATTAGTAGTAGTAGTAGTAGTAGTAGTAGTAGTATTTTTATTACAGTACTTTTATATAGTGCCCCTTCAAGTCTGCCTACTCAGAAGCGCTCCCAGCTCAACCCCAGCCAAACAGAACAGTCTTAAGAGTAGTTAGAAACAAGGCAGACTGATTAATAGGTATTTGTCGAAGGATGGTAGGGAGCCCATTCCATATCACAGGACCAGACACTGAGAAGGCGCGGCGCTGCCTCATAGCAGTCCGGGAACGGGGTACAATGAGTTCAGCTTGTGCGGAGAGAGCAACGGTGTTGAACATGCGTAGTGGAGCAGCAAAGTTCCGGCAAATGGTGGGACTAAACCCTTAATACAGCACCGTTCTAGAACAGAAATCCGTATTGTGTTACTCCATAAAATGGTGTTTTACAACACTCCAGTGTTCATTCCTGCTTCGGCCTGACATTTTCACGGACCTGAGGAATCACGGCTTTGCTATATTTCAAGACCAGTTACTAGCAAATGATTAGGCATTGGCAAGAGCGCTATAGCATTGAGCATCGTTAGGCAGTGACACGTGTATATTGTGAGGCATCGCCCTATATTTCACAAGTTTTACTGGTATTTCTACTCTTGTTGTTGTTGACGTCACGATGTCTTTTATGGAAGTTGCTAATTATTTTTTACGGAAACCACCTGATATTTTTTAAAGGCGCCATTGATTTTCCGGACTTTACCTACAATTTGATTTCGTATACGTCGTCCATTATAATTATTGTTGCCGCTTGGTTTGCATAGTTAACCCCACCTTCGGACGAATGGATTTTGCTTGCGGCAAACGCCGAATTCACAAATGTCAATGCTTGGAAAACCTCTTGGTCTGCATATTTATCCCCGCCTTTGTTTTCGGGTCCCTTACTTTTCATCTGGACTAAAAGTAATCCTAATTTATGTGAATTTCAAATGTCTCCATCATTATCAGAAATGAAACTATCGTTTGAGCTTTAACTATGGTTGTGTTGCTCCATAAATTCCATAACCTCGATGAATAACGTTCTGTGAGAATTTCGTTACGCTATAGCCGAATGTTACATTCGCGAATTTTTAGTGGGACTGATAACTATGCACGCAGTCAGATTTTTTAGGTTTAGCGGTGAGCCTGGGTGATTTCGATTGTTTGTCAAAGGATAATGTCATCAGGCTCATAAAGACGATAGGCCTACTATCAAGCATAATTTACATGTAGCCTACTTCTCCGGGGAAAAGACCTCGATCTACAACGTCACTTATTCGATTCATTTTCGATGTGTTATTAATTTTATCTACAAGGAAAACTATTCAAGTGAAACTGTTTTACGATGAACCGTGTAATCTAATCCTCTAAGCCAGGCGAAACATTCCTCCGCAAATCATCGACCGTTTTTGCAATTTTTACCAAATATGCATATCTTTAACATAAGTCTATCCTTTAAGTATTTTAACGACTCGTGTGTTTTAGTTTGGCCTTCCTTTTTAAAGCAACGGCCATAGGATTAGCTTGCTCACCAAAGACGATTAAATGTGCGCCGTATCGTCGAGGTTGTCTCCCTCTTTCCTGTACAGTACAAATGTAGATTCCTGCGTCATCCATTTCAGTTGAATTTGCGTACAGGGCGACTGAACCGTTTATGTTCTCGCCGACTCCAAAACGTGGATTGTTGATCCTCTGGCGGTCTTTCCAGTTCACAAAAATTTCCCTTATTGTGGAGTTAACAGACTTTTGCAGAGACCATTCTCTAATCATGGAACTATTGTCAGTCTCGCATTTCATTTCAAACCTTTGACTCACCATAACCACCATATTTTGTGGACCATTCATCGAGCCATCGGTTCCTGAACAAAGACGTCAAATTCATTAAATTAAAATCTAAAAAATAGTTATCTATATCGGTTCAGTATCGTGGGTCACGTATTTATATTTCGTTCCTAGGGAAACTTGACTCTGTCATGTCCACATTGTACGAACTCGAGAAAAACTATTAATATTTACATAATTACTTACGAACTTTACTGCACTGTTTCATTTACGAAATTTAAATTATAATACTTGGATAATATTATTTTCCTTCAGCGTGATTATGCGCGTTTCTCAATTTTTGCGAAAACCGCCAATTTATGCGAAAAAAATGAGGAATCGCATAATCACAAAAGCCACGGGGGCCCTAGCAATCCACAAACAAAAATAAAAATAACTTACGCAACTTGTAAACCATGCGGGTTGGGCGACAAATAATAGGCGGAGCTAAAGTTGGATGTCAATTCCAAATGGAAGGGTCCACAACCGAAAAAGCTTGATACAGGGCGAAGTACCGGACGTGATTTGACGTCCGACATAGCCCGTGACATCCTGATGACGGATTTGATTCATTTTGCCAAAACTGGACACAGCTTGATAGTTATGTAGGCATGACTTATTGAGCTCGATTGCAATCTATGCTACATAGTTTCAATATCGTAAAGTTTCGAAATGACATTGAAGAAATCGACTTCACAAGTTTCCTGTTGGCACTTAAGAAAATCCGTATTATTTTGCTGTAAGTCGTGACCTTAATAATTCTAGTTGAATTAGGTCGATGCTGAAGCGATTCAGTTTGCAGATGGACCAACTTACCAAGCACAAGATGTAGATTCAAAATAACGATGAATTTCCACATATCGACCAATTCAACTCGCTTGCGCTTTGAAACATTAAAACTGCCTAAAGAGATAACTGGTTTTACAAACGAAAAACTTATGTATTCGATGCTGGCGTATAGAATGCGACGTTTAGAATTCGGCAGGATAATGAAAGCGGTTTAGAATAGGCTAAATGTAAGATAGCCTATCCAGGCTGGGTAGCAATTAGCTTTTAAACATTTGTGACAATTATTAGGCAAACACTTTTGAGTATACATTGCATGTGGACTGCCCTGTCGAGTGAATTATAGTTACAATGTTGCTAAATATCACAATTGATGCATAATGAGCCTATAATAATTATTATGGCACTATAAGCAAATAATAAATTGTTTGATCATAAATAAATTGCTTTCAGTAATGGCTGAAAAGTCACAAATCCATATATAAATATATATATATTTTGACAAATGTATAATTATATTAACGCTGGTGCTTTCTTTGGATAAACAATATCCGTTATTATTGAAGTTTTTATTCTGAAATTTGATATCGCATTACCAACATTTTTTACTCAGAAGTGCACAAGCCTTGACAGCGCAATTGCAGTCGTACTGCAGAGCAATAATTGTGCGCGAAAGATTTGCTCAAGGTCCCTGCACAATGACCCATCGAACGAGGGTCGCACCCGCACACTCAGCGCACACTGAACGTTACGGGCCAACCACTGTATCCTGTTTATGGTGTACCATCAATCAATAAATCAAAAATACTTGATATAGCGACCCTTCAAGACATCTAAGAGGCGCTCCCGGCCTAATTTGTTCTAAATACGTCTATGCCAACGTATTTATCGTAAGTAAACCAAGTCGAGCCTTGTTGGCTTATAGGGCCTACTCGGATAACCACTTTGTGCCGTGCAGGCATGCACATTAAAGGGGTCGAACTGTTATTTGGTATGAATGAACGAAACACAGTTTATTTGATGATATCCAACCAATGAAGAACGCAAATTGGAAAGAAACGACGCATTCGCCGAATATAGACGTCAAAGTAACTTTCTGCATCGACTGACGTTTGTATCTTATTTAGACGTACTACATAAATGTCAGCAATCAGTCAATAAATTATTGCAATTTTATAGCGCTTCTTTAAGATAACTATTCGGAGGCGCTCCCGACCCAGGTCCGGTCAAAAAGGAAGGTCTTAAGAAGTTTATAGAAATAGCCAGCCGAAGTTAAGGTGACCAGATCCCGACGATAGACAGACGCATTGCCCAAGAAAGAGTGCCAGACAATAAAGTAAATCCTATAAAAAATTATATTGAATGCGCTGCTGAACCGGAAGCCAGTGAAGGACGTCCCGCATGTAATCAATGAAGTGATGTCGATAACTTAGCTCATACAGCAGCAGCGAAGACTAAAGGTCTAAGACAACGTTGAAATCCTATTTTGAACAGTGTGCAAATATTTCTTCTGTTTCTGTGTTTAGGGACCTTGAAGGATTGCAAAGGCCTGAGTTATGTATGCCTCGTTGTCAAGAATGCAGTACAGAGCTGCAACCAATTTGATTGCATTAACAACTGTGCTCTCTCAGTCCGGTAAGAAAATCCTTACTAATACCAAGTTTTTATCGGCAGGTGCGCAGAACTTGAAGAAATATTTTGTAAAAATATCTTAATTCTCTAAAATACTTTTTAAACACTATTTTTATAGCACTATATATTAAAACGGTATTTCTATGTCGAAACCGAAGTCAGTGTTTTGGTAATGAGAAATTATTTAACTAATTGTACAGGCTTACTACTTTTGTCCTAAAATGAGGCTGAGAGAATGCGAGACGGGCAATGGATTAACTAACGTAAAGTGGTATGAGCAGAAATGCATAATTGAAAGGTGGAGTCTGGAGGCGAAAGCTAAGAGGGAGAATAAAAACGTTTAAGAGTGGAGGAAGTGAGATGGAACTCGTGGGCTAAATATGAGATATGGTGGAAAACATAAGATTGCTGACTGCTAGGTATATCTCGTAAAGGCCTGCGTTAAAAACCGCGATCACAAAATAAACAATAAAAGCCCGACTACTTCAATATATCGGTCATCAAAACAACCACTTTTCATTGAAGATCTATATATTGTTTCTAAATGTACATTGTAAGTGGATTGGTTCAATTATTAGCAATTACATTAGAAGGTTTATTTCGAAAGACACATAGTGTAAAGCAAGTACGTATTTTGTCTATATATATGCAAAATGGGCAATAACTGAAGCAATATATAATGTAATAATTATGTCTACTTGTATAAGTATTTGCTTTTCCTCGTTGTCTGATCTGCCAATCGGCGTCTCTGGACGTGCACGATGATATCCAATATCTTGATTCAATATCTTCGGCAGTATTAGGCTACTCTACGAATGGCACCAACCAACGAAGAACGAATTCTTCACAAAGCAATATTTAGCTCAGTTCGAAATACGTGTAGTTGACATTGGACAAGGCACACCTACATGTAGCGTAAAGCCACTAAGCTGTGATCGAATTTATAAAGAACACGATAAATAGAGAAATGAACACGTAACATATTAATGCTAGCGAACGTCTAAAAATTAAACACGCAAAAAGGAAGTCGCAGCTGATTTGAGGATCAGGACAATCATTGATAGTTACTGAGAACGAAACATCATCGAGTACCTTAGAGGGATGGCGCATAATTAATTATTAATGGATGGACTCATGAGGATTTTGAGGAGCCAATGAGCTGTACAACGTAGCCTATATTACATAAACAGCTTAGAGCAATTCCATACGTTTTAACACATACAATAAACATGACTAAACACTTTTGCCCACTGTTATGTGCTACGTTAATTTCTGACTATCTACATCGAAACAAACGACTTGCACCAAAACATCCTGCTTCGAGGCCAACCGCTTTCCCTAATTTTATGCCTGAGCATAAAGTTAGGGATAGCGCTTGGCCCTTGCGCTCTACCAACCGTTTGGATTTCTTTGTCTTAGCATTAGGTCTACTTTGTTTACACAGAAGACAACTTGTTGTGATAGTTCCCTCCACATGGAATGAATTTACCAACTGCCACAGATTAAGCTCTTATTTTTGACACATCCTCTTTTCTCTGTCAATGCGTTTCTTTATCCCGAATCTAACGCGCTAAAAGCGCCTCTGAATAGTATGTACAGCGAAGTCATTAATATTTTAATCATTATTATTATTATTATCATCGTCGTCGTTGTCATCATCCTTATCAATATCGTCATCGTAATCGTAATCGACATTGTCATAGTCATCATCATCATCGTCGTCGTCGTCGTCGTCGTCATCGTCATCGTCATCGTCATCGTCATCGTCATCCTCATCATCATCATCATCATCATCATCATCATCATCATCATCATCATCATCATCATCATCATCATCATAAATAACAACAACAATGACATAAACAATAACAATATTGTTATTGTTGTTGCTATGGATCTTGACGATATTCAACGGGATGCCGCGGAAACTCTACTTATGAACTTTCATAGCAAATCTCACTATTATTTGAATTATGAATTCACTGAGTCAAGTAATTGTCGTGTTTACTTTCACCTCATAGTTGGAGAACTGGTCATTGTACCTAAAAGTACAGAATCAAAGGTTGGCGACACGATCTATTTTAATTGCTCTACGAATCTCACGTCTGAGGAAATATTTTGGCATCACGATCTCCATTACATTTATGCCGAAAGTGGATTTCTTGAACCATACCACGAGAGATTCGAGATTGACAGGAATGCGTCTAATGGATCACACAATCTAATTATTCACTCAGTGCAACCCAGTGATGCAGGAAAATACATCTGCATTGACGAAGACGGACACGGGGCAAAACGATCGGCTGAACTCGTTGTTTTAGGTTAGATTTATTCAGCCAACTATTTTAAAACGCATGATGTAAACTTAACATTCTATCGCTTAGTTATGCTGAGAATCATCCAACAATATCTATTAATAATGTTGTGCAAATACATGTAGTTCTCTCTGTCTCTGTCTCTGTCGATCTCTTTGTCTCTCTCTCTCCATGTCTCTTTCTCTCTCTCTTTATGTCTCTCTCTCACGAATTTTACTGGGTACCTAGTCGCCTAGATTATTATAATTCGCTCTTGTTTGGTATCACAAAATCTAACTTACTGAAGCTGCAAAGAGTGCAAAACTGCCTGGTCACTGGTCAGGGTTGTTGCTGGTTCTCGTATGTGGGATGACATAACTCCCGTTCTTAAATCATTCCATTGGCTTCCTATTGAGCAACGAATTAATTTTAGAGTTGGTGTAGTTATATAAGACATTTTCATCTGGTCAGCCGGGGTACCTACGCACTTCGCTTGTCCCCCAGGGTCATCATCACTTGACTAAGTCTTCCGATTTCTTGTGTCTTGCAAAGCTACGTGTTATGGGAGTCTTGGTACGCGGGCTTTCTCTGTTGCCAGGAAACGTTCTGAAATTCGTTACCTCACGCCGTTCGTGCTGCTGAGTACTTAGTTTCCTTTCGATCTCGACAAACCGTTTTTGTTTTTCCATGCTTGTCTTCCTTAGACTGTCTTTCTATGTCTTATGACTCGCCTTGGACTTGACCTGATTTAGGATTTTTACTTTTGTTCGTCGTAGGGTGATGCCCTGTGCGTTATTATGGCGGCGATACAGAATTCAATTTAGTCATAGTCATCTCTTGCTTAATGAGTTTAAATACCAACTTAAGTGTAATCAATTTAACTGAAAAAAGCGATCTACCTATTTATTTAGCAATACTACTTGAATTTTGTTAGGCAACAACATAATACATGTATGGTCTTTACTTTTCGGCGCTGCTTAAAAACCGGATGTTTCACGCTTTGATTTTGATTCCGTTGCAATTGATATTCTTTGCAAGACAACGATCCAGAATGCCAATCCAACATACATCCAGAGGGAGTTATTGGGCAAAACTCCTTCAACATAACCCCTGATGAATTTCAGCTGACATGTACTGTAACGTACAAAGGTAGCATTTCTCCACAATTAGAGTGGAAAAGGGTTGGAGAAAAGAGTCCCATAAGAGACAATTCCACATCTGTTGCTACATCGACCAATCGCTCAATATCCACTTTGAAGCTCAAAGGCGACATATCTCTGGATAACGCGTCCTATGTTTGTCAAACAAAGAGATCAACACAGAATCAATACAAGTGCACTTCAGAGATCATAAAAGTACTGTGTAAGTGTACAATTGCGTGACAGTTAATAAATGCATTTTTATGCATTTTAAAACTCACATCGGCACAAACTATCGTGCTTAATGTGATGTATAATTCTTGTGCTCCTTCTCCAGGCTAATACATTCATTTAGTTTGTACACAATACCATCATTATCATTATTAGCGCTGGAATATAGTATATCAGCCTGGAGATAGCTCAGCTAATTTACCATTGGTGGATAATGGTAGGCCTAGATGACTGATTAGCCAGCATCCTATTCGCACATTTATGTCAAAACTCTTATACAAGCATGACTTCGTTGTTGAAGAATTGTGACCTTTCGAATGATCCCAACGGAAACGTGTAAAATCACAAATGTTTAACTCAGATCCTCAAAATCTTACTTCTCGTCACTCTGTCAGTCACTTGTGTTCATTTTAAATGCTCACCATTTGCAGCATGATAATCCACGCCCAAAAGTTGAAAGGTTGTATACCTGTATACCAACACATGATGTTTGCATTTAATTTGTCATCTCGATACACTTCCGTCGCTCCCATATCACTAACCCTAACCCTAATATCGCGAATGTTTCTTTGCAGTAGCATTCCAAGTCATTCCGCGATAGCCTCTACGAGATCTTCATCTTCCTAAGAGAGTGTTAGAACAATGCGCCAATAGGAGAGATATTACAGAAATGCTTGATAGCTTTTAACAGTTGCAATTGAATACTTTTACGAAGTTCGTCGGCCCGTTGGGATCTTTAGTTTACAAAATATTGGCATTTACAGTGGTATCTTTCAGATTTTATCGGGAGAAACTTTACAGAACAAAGCGTCGTCAGAGGCGACAAGATTGCCTGCATCGCGAGCAGTACTACTTTTCCTTGCATACGTCAGTGGTATCATGCCAATAATTCATGTCCTTTATTATGTGACGAAACGATTACAGCACACCTGCTGGGAGAATATAGGTGTGCGATGAAGTGTCACCTACGAGGAAAGGACCACTTCTTTAATGTTACAAAGGCTGTTGTTGTTGAAGCTACACAGCCTCCACCACCATCATATTCGGGTAAGTTTAAACAACAATGTACATATGAAGTAAGTATAACAGTATGTGTTTTATTGAACCACCATCAAGAGCACTTCGGGAACAATAGGTATATCACAAAGTAATCATATATGCAACTGAGAAATAAACGTCTTAGGAGCCGCTGTAGAGTAAGGAGTATGATTAGCTGTGGATTCATTTCTATAACATTCGAGTGATGACACCAATTGGGTAAGTGTGTCGGCACTAGTAATCTATCTTTCATAGAGTTAGTCGTCACCATTAGATATGGGGATTGTCAGAGAAAAGGGATAAATCGGCACAACCACTTAGGTCATGGGAAGTGATTATCTCGTCAGTTTACAAATTTATTTGTAGTAGCTGCATGAATTAGTTTCAGAATTAGAGTAAGATGACAAAACGATAGATATAACTATTAGTGTCTGGCTGCAATAACTTAGTACAGGTGATGCAAACCAATTGAAGAAACTTTTGCAAATATTCATTTTAATTTACTGCTTATTTTCTGTTTTTCCGTGTGTCTCCACAGGTGCAATTGCGGCTGCGGTTGTGGTGCCGATACTCATACTGGTTGTGTCGATTCCTATATGTGTAATACTGTATAAACAAAGAAAAAGTAAATCTAACCTTTTCCGTTTATATTTATCAAAGCAAGTTTTAAAATTGATCTCGGGCTTTGTTTCCTGGTCCTTCATTATTCGAAACTCATGCTGCATTTATTTTACTATAACCTGTTGATTCATAGAGGTCTGTGTGATTAGCCCTTACCCGCAAGTTTCCCGGCTCCTACCGTAGGATCATATCCGGTTTGTACTCTTACTAGCGCGAAGTTTTTTAATTTCTCCTATACCAGTAGTTCTCAACCATTTGGCACCAAGGCACATTAGAGATTTGTTGAAATTCAGACTGTACTTTTGAGCAATTTTATGGTTCTGTTAAAATCCTGCTAAGACCTGCTTTTAAGCATTTTCCATCTTACAAAGGAGGCTAAAGCCTTATTTAAAGTTTTATGTAACAGAGTGTGTCTAGTGGACAAAGAGAGGCTAATCGAGAAAGAATTTGACCAAGAGTATGGCCCAGCAGAAGACCAATTGTATATGACTTTGTTGAGCTTTGTCTGAAACTCTACTCCTTTTCTCAAATAGGGTAGCTTTGTTGATTACTCGGTCGTCTAAGGATAAGATATTCTTTGCTTTCACCTTGAAGTTGTTGATAGGGAGTGACGTTTCAGCTTGCTAGGAAGCATAGCTTTATTTGAGAGTTTTTCACTACGTACACATGTACAATGCACTCTGATAAACGACTGTCCTTATCCCCACTCCATGTAAAACCAGAACGTAAATAGCAGTCATTGTAGGCCTACTGGCGACGAACTTTAATAGATTTCTTGGGGGGTGGATCGTTAGGTGGTTTTGAGTTAGTACGGTACATGTATTTAGCGCATCCCGTTCCCTTCGTCAGCATCATCAAAATGTTTATTCAACTCCAGTCTAGCCTTTTTCGCAAAACATTTGTCCATTAATTGAGTGTTTTGATTTATTTGTTAAGAACTCATTTGCATTACCGATATAAATATTGATTCTCCAATTAATTAGATTGATTATAACACGCACAATTGATACAAGTGCAGACGGCAAGAGCACACTGCGTCTTTTGTTCCTCAGTGTCGTCTAATCATCGATTCAAAGCGCCTACTCTTGAAGATTTCCGTTGCATTTTCTGAGAAAAGTGTCTGCTATAGGCGATATATTTCATGTCGCTAACGCTTTATGCCCATGGCTGCCCCGGTGTAACGATTTCAAATTACCCCCTTCACCTTCAAGTTACCCCCTACGATTTCAGATTACCCCCAGGGGTAATATGAACTCAGCTTCAGGCTACCCCCGGTAACTTGAAATTGATTTCAAGTTATCCCCGATAACTAACTACTCCATTGCCTTGCAGTTCAGCAGTCCCAAGCCTTAAAAAGGAGCAGGGTTCTGCGGCAAGCTTGTGGGCCTCCCAGGTAAAACCATGCATCTTGCAACAGAAAAGACGCATGAAAAGCTCAAACTCATTGTTGAGGCAGGTCGGTCGGGAGATGAGAGGGACGTGGACCCATCTGTGAAGGGTCGTGGTGAAAGCCGAAAGGAAGCCAAGAATCAGAAGTGTCAAATCTTAACTACCAACGTCAAGGCAAAAATTGGATACTGGAGTGTAAGAACGTTATGATACAGGGAATTTGCGCAGGTGGTGAGAGAGATGTAAGAATAAAAACTTTAAATAGTGGGGCAGAGTGAGATACGGTGGACCTGCAGTGGCAATGTTGTGTCTCAAGGAATAAGCATCTACTACTCATGTGGAGCCAAGCATAAAAGAGAAGTGGACAAAATGGTCATCCAAAAATTATATCAGCTAATTGGATGGGAACTAGTAAGTGAAAGAATAATTACCACATCATACCACAAAAAGGGCATACCACCACTTTGAACTTGTAGCATTTGCTAAGTCTTCTTATTACTTCTGATGAGTTAAGTAGAGGATTGAATTATCAAGTCAAAAGTTGCATCCCTAGTTGTTGTATATTTATCTTGTAATTACACTACTTTCTTCACAACTTAGGCCAAATCTTTATTATCTTATGTTTGTATGTTACAATGTGATGCACTTTGATCTCGTGTAGCCTCTTACTGATTTCACACATCTTACATTTCTTTGACTTTTATATATTATTTTCAACACGTTAAAACTAGCCTTCTATCTTATAATTATGTGTCACGTATTTTATTAAACAGACCGATTATCATTAGTTGAAAGCATAAAAATTTAAAATTTCGACTTATTCAGAGAGGTAATCTGAAATCGATTTAAGATTACCGGAGGTAAACTGAAATGGGGTGTCACGCCCGAAACTCTGGACGATGGCGCCATACAAAAGTCATCGACCGACAGCAGAGGCGTGGGAGGACTAAGAATAAAGGTGTCTCCCTGAAACCTGAGGGGGAGACATCAATGGGTTTTGCCGGAAGCAGACGGCCTCAATACAGACAGCGAGAAGTATGCAAAGATCAACGGAGTGTCAAGCAGCGAAACCCGACACCTCGAGGCAGACGTTAGAGCCACCTGTCCCTCTCCTCTCTGCGACCCACGGACAAGAAATTCATGAACCAGCTGAAGATCTGGTCTGAACCGGCTTGTTGACACTAATCAAAATAAGGGACAATTCCGATACGAATGGCGCAACCTATTAGATTGTTCTGACGATAAGGGTAATAAACGTAATTGGGGAACCCCATCTCCAACGTAAACCAGGGAAACATTTCTAAAGCACACTAATAACTCTAGTATGTGTAGATAGGATGAGTGGTGTGTATATCTACCATTAAACATACATATTAAAACCATCCAGTGTGTCGTGTTGCTGAGCTTGGTGATTGAAGAAAGAACCGGCGGTGATCTCGTCATCAAGAGGAAGGAGCCGGCGAGAGTGAAACCCGCCACATGGGGGTAACTTGAAGTCTTTAAACCGGGTCAGCGTCTATTATTTTAGTACCGTATTAGATGGAAGACTGTCTTATGGTGGACACTTCACAGCGCAAATCTTATGCTGCAACATTTACTTTGTAGCGCCTTAGTACTTGTAAAATGTAATTGACTGCCAAAGACTCACAACTGTTTTCATGCATATATGTAGGGCCTAAATTAAAATGTTTGGTATTAGCGTAAAAAATGCAAATTATTCAAATTTATTGCAGATGCACGGAGAGACTTGAAGAAATTGAAAATAAAAGGTATGAATAGACATGAAATGGTCAATAACGAGCGTACATACATACATACATATATACGTACATACATACATACGTACGTTCATACATACGTATATATATATATTCGATATTCGGCCGAATAGTAGCGGTCGGACCGATAACGAATAGTGGTCACGTGACATCCATTTCTGCACAAAGCGGCGGCCTCTATATCGAGCAAACTGAAGTAATTCTCTAGTGCCTGGACTACGGTATCGCATTATCAGTCCTCTCATTTCTATACTTAATAAAAATTAGTTCCATTCTAGACCACACAAACCTGCAGATGGGTGAAAAGATTACATATAGTTAACGGTTTACTTTGAGTTTATGTATTAAATTTACCAAACTTAAACTTTTAATCATATTTAAAATCTTGAAATTTGTCGGTTATGCACTATTCATATTATTATTCGGTCGAATTGTTGGTCCAATTACACAAACAAGAGCAAATTCATACCGTAACAATGCCTAAAGTTTTTTGACAAGGATGAACTTCTTAAATTTTTTCTGTTTGTTGCTTTATTGCGTAGAAGAAGAAATTGAATTACTTCACAAGATTAAGAAGGCATCCAGCGTAGAAGAAAATCCGATTCTTGGATTGGCGATGTTAGGCGATTTGCTTTATCTTGTGCGCGAAAGGACAGCAGGGCTTGAGTTTTACAACTGTAACGAAACGACGCTAGTTCGCCACCCGATAAAATTGAACGATTTAGTTGCTGCAGCTGACATTTGTTCCTGCAAGGAAATTAATTGTCTTTATATCATGGATAAGAAAGATGGTCGTACGCCAAAGGAAATCTTGAAATTTAACATAAATGAAGAATCACCAAAGAAATGGCCAACAAAGGACAATGTAGAAGGTTACTTGTCTGCTACAACTGATGGGAACGTGATCGTAACTGTTCAAGATAAGGGGATGTTATTGGAATATACCGCTGATGGTGAGTGGGTGCGTGATATTGCGCTGCCTAGATGCTGTAATCTATGGCATGCTATAAAACTTAAAAATGAACACTATATTGTCAGTCATGGTACACTTTTTGACCCTGTGCATAGAGTGTGTCTAGTGGACAAAGAGGGACATATTGAGAAAGAATTTGGCCGAGAATTTGGCCCAGCAGAAGACCAATTGTACATGCCTTATTATTTGACAGTTGGAGGCTCCTTTAAACAGTCAACGGGCTGTGTGATCGTGGCCGACCTAATCAACAATCGAGTCTTGCTCCTCGATTCGAATTTGAAATTTAAAGCGAGCATTGTACCAAAATTCAAGCAGAGATTCCGAAATCCGCGAAGAGTATTTCTGGATGAGAGGCGATTAGTTGTTGCCATCACAGCAGGTGACCCTAAGGAAATCGTCGCTGATGAAGTGATAGAACACAACGAAGCAGCAGGACAGGGTGGAACCTCGTCAGAGAGCAAGGAATTGATGGAAACGGAAAATACAGGAGGAGAAAAGATAGAGGAAGACTGCAGAGTTTTAGTTTTCGACGTACAACCACTATTGCAAAAGTTTCACAATTGCTGAATAATTATATTGAATAGGCCTACATTGCTCATGCTTGAGTTTAATTTTAGACTTTGAGTTTAATTAATTTCCCTATATTATTCGAGAATTTAATTTCTTTGTATGCATTAATTCATAATAATATTCTTGATTGTCCTGCATATTGAAAACCCAGTTGGAGTCAAATATATACAATGAAGATAAATTGAGCATAATATGTGGTAATATTAGGCCATGATGTCCTATGACTTTTATCCTTTATATAATTTATGTGTTTGATTCATGATTTATATTTTAAAATTATTTGTTCAATTTATTAGAGCCTTATTCTGTAAAAAAATATTTCACTGTCAAATTTAATTGTCAAGCCCCTGTTCCGTCGCTGCATTGCATAAGCTCAGTAGCACATTTTATGGGCAATTATTCCCCTTCTTACGTGCTTCTATGTAATTCCTAATTATTTATGCTAACGCTTTGTTCAGAACACTGCACGAATCTCGAGTTCTGGCAGCTTTCATGCTTACCCGAAACATGAAAATCTCTCTGACTTTACACACCGCTGACGTGCATGCTGGTGTAATTAGATTTAGCAAAGACTCATTCATACACTATTTGCACTATTAAAAACTATTTTTACGCCCATATGATTGATCTTTCAGCGAGTTAGTGCAATTTGCTACTTAATAACGGAATTGCATGTACACTATTTACCGAAACTTATGTTGTTGACCTAGAGCACGACAAGATGACGAAACTTGCTCGCATACAATTGAATTGATTTGTATGTTAATATGATAACGCATAATTTGCATGACGACGCTGCCTGCTATGGTGGTTGGATGATCATTATGTTCTTGAATTAAAGTCAAATAATGTTTTAGTTGAATATTCTGCTTTTAAATCAAAGTTAATTAATTACCTGTTGATTTTATTGTGCTGTTAGTTAAATATTCTGTTAGTAAATTAAAACTATATTTCCTGACGATACATTACGCTGTTTTGTATGACTGTGTTAGACTAGATTACTGTGGAAAGATTATAATTAGATTCAATTAGTCAATACTGTTCTCTGTTGATGAATATTTCGTGTTTATTATTTCCATGGAAACTTTCTCCTCTTTTTCGAAAACACGTAGCATAATTCTGGCTTTATTTATGTTTTGAAGCCAATTCTCATTCATAACTTTATCGCAGTTCACTTATGCTTGATATTCAGCATGCCTCAGTCATTATTCAAAATATGCAACGACCATTTCAGTACATAATTGGCTACGCCTCTTGCATTACTCAGTCTAAATCCCACCAAGACTGAACTTCTGTGCTGCGCGACTCAAGGCCGATGCAGTAGACTCAATCTCTCTCCTTTGCATGTACTCGGGGTCGTTCTAATACCGGTAGAGTCCGTCCGTGATCTGGGCATAATGTTACAGTCTGATCTGTTGATGAAACTACATGTTACCACGACCGTCGGAAGAGACCTCCGCCAGCTGCGTCTCATCAAATCCTGCATGAAGTCGTTGCCCTTCGATGCTGCTCGGACTGCTGTCGCCAGTTCGTGTTGTACAGGGTAGACTACTGCAATAGTCTCCTTGCAAGAGCTCCAAAATGTAGGCCTACATTAGACAGCCTACAGTCCGTTCTGAACGCTGCAGCGAGGCTACTCTTCGGAATACGACGTTTTGACCACGTGATGACAGGCTTCAATGGCTGCCCATACCACAGCGTGTAGAGTTCAAGATATGTCTATTCGTATACAAAGCGCTCCATGGTGTCGCGCAGGGATACATTGCAGATTTCTGCAGGCCAACATCGTACTTACTTACCAGTTAATGCAGTTCGAATGGTTTACATATCCAGTTATAAGTAATTGTTTTTGGTTTTTCTTGACGTGTGTTCAATAGATGGAACTGTTCAAACAAGACATTATTTTTTGCCATAATTCTAAACTTAGACCTATAATATATGCGTGCATCCATACTTTGCAATGATAGGTTATTGACCCGTTGTATCCCATCCTGCTATATATAAAGATGCATTTCATTGTGATACATTCGTAGTCATAGGCAATCGCAACATATCTACAGCGCCCAAAAAGCTTGATCTCAGTAACCTACCAGTTCATTCACAGGAGCTTAATCGAAACAAAATCGATAGGCAGAGGCCAATATCCAGAGAGTCAAGAAGTCAGACAGCCAGACGGCTGAGGTGGACGGTGTTTGTTTGGAGTTGAAACGGTGAGGGAGGAAGGGAGGAGAGGGAATCAGGATAGGATAGTGAGGGAATTAGTGGGGAATTAGCAAGGGGTGAGGTGTTTGTGAGTTCGTATTACGGAGCGGATATTTGTTTTAATGCTGGAGAGGGTTTTTTCCAAAGAAGCGGAACCTCAGCAGCTCTGGAGCGATTTGACGCTCCATTCGCTCCGTAGCATAGGGTGACCTGGTGGATCTTGGGCATCTTACATCTTTTGATTATTATTATTACCGAAATTTGATACCGCCCTTCTTCCAACATCTATGCTCAGAAGTGCATACACACGCCTCGACGGCGCAATTGCAGTTTTACTGCGGAGCAATGGTGCGCAAAGGACTTGCTCAACGTCCCTACACAGTGACTGACGCCCCGGACGAGGCTCGAACCAACGCGCTCAGCACACACTGAACGTTACGGGCTGACCACTGTAACCGATCGGCCACTGTGCCACACCGATGTAACACAGTGAAGCTTCGTAAAGCTATCATAAAGCATATCGGCCCCACATTTTGGAATAGGTTTCTATGCAATCTTAGCATAAGCCTTTTCCCTTTCATTATCTGTTCCATTCGCACATGGGCCCTACATTGTCAGGTCGGATGAACTTCTTAAGACTGTTCCCGCACTAGCGCTATATAAATAAATCATTACAATAAAATTACGACTACATTTACAACATAGCAAGTTGGTCGAGTGTTAAATAGACATGTAAATGAGGGTCCCTGAACTACTTTTTGTTTAGGCATGGTTCGCGTCAGAACTGGTTCAAACTAGTTATCTCGACGTTACAAAAGCAATACTCGCTCTAACAGTCAGTCTATGTATACAACAGAAAGTGTTTTATGGTTCGCTGTTGCTAGTCGATAAATTTCACTGCTATTTTATATCGTTAGCTCAAGTCAGTCCCAAATTTACTTTAGCATGTAGGCCTACTTTGTTATGCTGATTTTGCCCCAACGAGGTCTTAAGCAACCCATATTTTTACACTGCTAGACCCAACTCCGACAGTTTTGGATTTACGTTCACATCTGGTAAGTTCAAGTAAAAGTGAACTTTTGAAAATATTTTACTGATGCATTAACATTTTGCAATTTAATTCCCGTTTTTCCGAAAGCAACGATCACTTCGTAATAATTATTACTATATTCTAAATGAAAGCCAATCACGAGTCGAGATGAGCCTCACATTGGGCCTACTAACGCAAGTTTGGTAAAATTGCCTTAACTAATTTGTCAAAGCAGTTCGATATAACCTTTTATATAATTTTGTGACTAATTTGTCGGCTTTGTCGATGATTTTTTGCTTTTGATAGGCATTTTATTTTCAAGTTGTCTAGGCCATGTGACTGCACGGTCGAGTCACAGCCAGGCGAACTGTGTAGGCCTACGCCCTCTGTAGCCGAGCGTTTTCGTCTCGGTGAAGGTTGGCTGACGCGGCCACTGGAGTTACCTCGACCATAGGCCTATAGTCACGGGTGGCTATTCAATCGATCAACCAGCAAAGTGACGAATGCCTTTTGTACGTTCTCCTTGCGCCTCGACGAATATTCGGACGTGCGTCATGTTCAACCAGCGAAGGACTATTTGTCGACGGTGGCGTCCCCGTGTTTGCGAATCGGTGCGACAGTCGGCGCTCTACCCTTTGTGGCAACTTACCTAGAGACTCTGAAAGTCCATGCCATCTGTCAGCTGTTGTCGGGAATTCGTTGTATGACTCCACGCTTGTGCGTGGGCCAACCTTTGGTGACTCTTTTCGCTCACTGTGCGCCGTTTTACTAACTGTGCTAATGACATTTAACATCATGCAGACTATCGCAGACAGCGCCTATAAGTAGCTTTCTTGAAGTGGCGCTATAATAAGTTTCATTGATTCAATTTACAGATCATCATGTTAAACGGTGTCTTTTTAGATCGCAGACCTACATGTACATCATGTATTCATCTCGATCAGGAGTAGGACACTGGAAAGGAATTTCTTATTTGATTACATTTGCAACTATTCTCTCTCATTCCGGTAAGAAACATGCAATATAAATATGTCAAGACATCCATTAAACAATAATTGTGCATCGTTGTTTTAGCATAAAGAGCATAAACCTGTGCTTTTGTATGTACAATTTATTTTTGAAAAGGTAAATGTGACAATGTTAATCTATTTTGGATTAGAAATTTATATCAACCAAGGTTGATAGTGCGAGAGTTCATCAGAAAGTGTTCTGCTATTACATCGTGCCTGTTAAATCCTCTTCAACAGACTTTATTGCTTTATTACAAGCGTAGGCCGTGGGACAGCGTGTTCGTAAGTGCTATTATTTCTAAGCGCCTTAAGTAATGAGACAATAAATATATTCTTGAGATTAGGCTGTGAGTGCACTTTGCTCGATTACACGTAGAACACTTGAAAATTGGCTACGTTGTGTGCTGCTTTGACTTTACTGCAGTCAATGTCGATGCTATAAGATCACTTTCGTGAAAAATAATATCCTGCACACTTAAAGTCTTGGTCAATTTGTGATAATATTTTTTCGTGAATGCAAATTATGATAAGCAGTAACTGGGTTTGCCGTTGTTGCTTAACTAATGATAAAATTGGGCATTTATCAATTGAAAAAGTCAGTCACCGTAGTTGACTATCGTTAGCCTACACCTGACCTTGACCCATATCATGAATAAGTGGCAACTGAGCAACTTTGCGCTAAACATTACAGTTAGGCCTACATGTATATTTATTTTCTCTTCAATTAACTAATCGCTAGATTGCATAGCCTGATACCGCACCATAACAATTATATAACTGATGAGAAGAACGATCTAAAGCAGTCACAAGTTAACAGCCTGGATGTGTCATACCACAAGTAGCCACATTTGGCAACGAGAAGAGGCATGGAACGAAAACACCGCGTTATCTTTAATTTCACACTATAACGTTTGACCTGTGTCGCTCTCAATGCATTATCAGACAATTATTCTCGGATATGCTGCATTGGAATTTGTAAATTCGTATTCTCACATAAATAAAGCTTTGGATTCAACAAGTCGCCCTAGTAGCGACTTATAATATACCTATTTACTATTGAATTGTAGCCGGAGAATTAATTATTGCACCTCGTAATACTGAATCAAAGGTTGGCGATATAACTTATTTCAATTGCTCTACGAATCTTGAGTCCATGGATATTTTTTGGTATCATGGCGATAAATATATCTATAACGGATTTGGAATCCTTGAACCGTATCATGGAAGATTCGAGATTGACAGAGGAGCATCTAATGGATCGCACAATCTAGTGATTCATTCAGTGGAAGCCAACGATGCAGGAGAATATATCTGCATTGACGATGACGGGTCTGGAACAAGAAGATCGGCTGAACTCATTGTGTTAGGTTAGATTCTTTTAGTTAAGCTTCTTAGACAAGTTATTGTAATTATAAAGATCTAGCGAAACGGAATGGCTTGCGCAAAAAGGCAACAGTAAGACTACT
>OY365810.1:1281833-1349333 GCA_959347315.1 Bimastos eiseni | reverse complement strand
TGAGCAAATAAGCAAAAATAAATAAGAGTCAAAATGTCTAACATGCTGTTTAAAACATGTGCAACCGCCTTCGCTTATACAAGGTTTATAGCATATGGAATAGTTTTGACTAAATGTTATCAAAACAAATCTCTAGCTGTTGTAAGCGATCATTCGACGTACATTGTATAGGCCCTACTTACATTACATTCGATGCCATTCGATGTGCACACATCTGTGTCCGTCTGTCCTACAAGTCCATCCGTATGTCTGCTAATCTCTCTGGATGTCTATCATGAATTCATGCATGTTGATGTTTGATGTACGCAGAGAGAGAGAGAGAGAGACAGAGAGACAGAGAGAGAGACAGAGAGAGAGACAGAGAGACAGAGAGAGACAGAGAGAGACAGAGAGAGACAGAGAGAGACAGAGAGAGACAGAGAGAGACAGAGAGAGACAGAGACAGAGAGAGACAGAGAGAGACAGAGAGAGACAGAGAGAGACAGAGAGAGACAGAGAGAGAGAGTACAATTTCTTATAGATGTAATCATATTATCTGCTTCAGTATATGTAATCATGTGCAGGCTTGGTAACTTTTGCAAGCTGACAGAATCTTGCTCTGCTCCAAAGCTTTAATCAACCAGGATCATCGTCTATGCTCCTGAAGTGTGTGTCTCTCTCTCTCTCTCTGTCTCTCTCTGTCTCTCTCTCTCTCTCTCTCTGTTTCGTTGTCGGGCGATCAGCTCATTTAGAAATAAGTAGTTTCCCAGTCTTTGCACCAGCCACTTATGCCAGCCATACACATAACCTGGGAATGCAATCGAACTCTGAAGCATACTTAATTGCGATGTTTGTGCAGTTGTAAACACATGGCAATTGTCTCCTATTGACATCTTTATCTCTGATCTGCATTGCTATGTAACTAACAAGTGAATTTAAAATGTTGTAAACTCTCCACTTCAAATAGAAGGTCTTCGTCTATGCAAACATTGACTTTGAAGTTCCTCTCAGCAGAACATAAGTACCACGACTGTTGCGACACTGGCGAGACATTTCTTCTGTCAATAACCGTCTTAGAACCTACTAAATTGGAGAGGAATTATAACGAAACTGGCTCAATTGTTGTGCGGCTTGAAAGAACCCTATGATATACCTTGATTAATGATGTATAAAATAAAGAAACTGATATATAAATATATATTACATGCCTGAGTAGCATATTTGTTATATGCAAGTGTCTTATACAGCGCTATTTCTTTTGCTGGCAATTTCCTTCCAGAATTATCATGCTCATGCATACCCAAGCTGTACCAACTATAACGCAAACATTTTACAACATGCCTTAAGTGCATGCCTGGACATGCCCCTGTTGAACGGAGCATATTATAATGCAACGAAATATCATAGGTGAATATGTGGAAATAAATTTTTTTTAAATACAAATTTCTCAAAAACGGTACGTGATAGGATAATTTCAAGGTAATATTCGTGATCAGCAGCAAAAACAACTTAATAGACACTCAACAATCTCAAGGAAGCAAAATCACTGGTATTTAATGATAATTAAATTCCTGTTACGTCGTCAGTTAGCAATTTATTTATCGGATGCTTTATACTGTTAACCTTCAGCGCAAACGCTTAGAGTTGCGTTCAAACTGTTTATTGAACAATTTGAGCTGTTTTCTGTAAACGTAAACAGATTTTAACAATCCGAAGAGATATACGGTAGCAAAGCATTTCCTGGCACGTGGACTGGCAACGTCTGCCACAGTTGCCCAGTTTCTGGTTGATCACAGAAGAAGAAGCAAAGCTGTTTAACATCCGCTAAACAGTGATGGAGGATGACAGACACTTCAATATATCGGTCGGCCTATATAGTTGTTATTAGGCACCATGTCTTGGAATAAGCCTACTAATGCAATGCAATCTGTCAGAACTACGCGTGTGGAGAAGTTAGTCAAAAAAAGTTACATTAAATATTATGTTTATTAAAGTTTTTGAACTGTCAGTTGTAGATATGAAGGTTTTATACCACGCCCAAGTCTTTTTCTGACTCCAGACAATATGCCAAGGTAAATTGCGGTTGTGTACGCCTCCTGTACCCGGGTGTTTACCCCTCGGTGGAGAACGAGCGACGTGGCCATTGGAATGACCGTGACCGACAGTCACGGTTGGCTATTCAATCTACCGACAAAGATACGGCGCCTACGTTTTCTACGTATTTCTCGTATCTCGACGAATAATCGGACGCGCGTCATCTTTAACCAACGAGGGTCTACTCGTTACCCAGTCCCGTGTCTGCGATCGGCGTTGACAATAATTATTGTGGCTCAACTTTCGACGCAACCTGACCCAGAGACTCTGAACATCCAGGCCATCTGTCAGCTGTCGACGGGAATCCGCTGGTTGGTTCCACTCACGTGCATGGACCCACCCATGATAACTCTTTTCCGCTTACTGTGCATAGTATTGCTAATAGATGCATTTAACTTGTTAACTGTGACATTTCACATCATGAAGGCCAACGCAGAGAGCGCCTCCGAGTAGACCTCTATCTTGAAGGGGTGTTATTTAAATGTTTGATTACATTGCATTTGGAAAGTATGGCTGATGATATCTTTGTCAATTGCCAGTGGACTAACAGCCCGCGGTTCACCGCTTTGTTTTCGCTTTGTGCATGATAATGAATTGTTTATTTGGTTTATAAACCACGTGACGCGACCATCGGATGTTAGCTGATGAGGCTGGAATCAGATCCCAATTTTTCCAAATGACAACAATGTTTGCCATCTCTTGGATTCGAAACGTGGCCGTCACTGATCACTGAAAGTGAATGGGTCACCTACATGAGACAACCATCTGGTCACTCTGTGGTCATCAACTGTTATTTTCCAGATGCATTACCGAGGGAGTCAGTGACGTAAAGACGTTTCGATCGTTCGATGGACGCAGTTACTACAGACATTTTAATCATTTAATATGTATTTCGGTCTGATGACGAAAGTGATGCTAATTGTAGTAGACATAAATTACGAAAATGTAAGGTACAACTGTAAAGGACGTATAATTAAGGCAATCCGCTAATATCGTTTCTACAGATAATTATCTCCTAGATATGACCTTGTGTCACGGAGACTGAAATGTTAAAGGTTTCATTCATAATTCATTGACACCTAGAAGAATGCGCAAACAAAATGCACGCTCTGTGCAGCATTCGAACTATAAAGTAACGTCATTCTAGTCTCCCAATGATTGAAATATATGATTAATTTGGAGCTTTTTATTATGAAAATAATTAAAATTAAATATACGCTGAAGATATGCTACCTTTTATCAGAAGAAAATACAGACGCAAAGCATGAACAAGAACAAGACGAGTAAATACATATAGTTCTTTGGAAGGCAACGTTTATGGCGCTAAACTGAAAATAAACATTAACCTAAGATTGTAAGCATTAAGTGCACAAGTTTTCAGCGAAAATAAAAGCAAAATACGGAGGTGAAGTTTGGACCAGGACGACGAAGAAGATGAAGAAGAGGAGGAGAAAAGCAGAATGGGAAAGAAAAGGAGAAGAGGAATAGTAATAAAAAGAAAAAGAAAATGACAACCCCATTAACAAGCTCTATATAGCTGCTGTACATGGGAATAAATACTATCGACTTTATTTTCGCTGCCACATCATAGTAATGTTATTATTTGGGAAAATCATTAAAGCAAAGACATTTAGACAACTCTGATTATCTTATTAGCAGAAGCAACTATTTTTACGTTGAAGTATCATAATCAACGAAAAGTAATGCTATACAACAAGGAATATAAAGTTGCCATAAAAAAATAAATGAGTGTTCAAGGAAGATTACATTAGAATTTTCAAAGTTAAAGATGTGAAAGGATGATAAAATAAGGTTATATTATTTTAATTAACAAAAAGTTATGATGATGATGATGATGATGTTGATGATGATGATGATGTTGATGATGATGATGATGATAAAGAAAAAGAAGCGCAGGAGGACAAAGAGGACGATAAAGAGGAAGCGAAAGAAAAGGAAGAGGAGGATTGAAGAGAAGGAGGAGAAGATGGAGGCAGAGGAGAGAAAGGGAGAGGAGCGTCTCTTGAGATGGTCCTGTCACAGCCATCGGAATGAGGTGCTAACCATTTAATTTTCTTAGCCTCGGCATATGGGTGATAAATTTTCTCCCTCGCCGACTGTGCACGGTCAGTTTTCTCGATATAACTGAGCTGGATAAGTTGTCGCAGTAGGAGCAGAAGGTTAGATCTCCGGTCTCTCGATTGTCAGTCCAGCTCGTTAGCTACTACTCCATCGAGCACGTTCAGATAAGATGGAATCAAGACTGTTTGAGTTGTCGAGAAAATCCGTTTTTTCTGTCATAAGCGATGCATGAAATATTGCTGCACATTAATAAACAATTGGTTGAGAAGAGACAGAGAATAATTGTCGAGTCTCGAATTTCATTGAATTTATGTAAATTTTCAATACTTCAAGAAAATTATTTAATACGTTTCGTGCAAAGAACAACGATGTGAGCCATAAACATCACAAATACCATGAGCCACTCTATGATCCACAATGATCACCACTTCTGAGACTATAGTTATGAATCAACATACTTAGCTGATTAGGTCAATGGAAAATCTAATGAAAATCGAAACAAGTAAGAAAGTTAATTGTAGGCAGCGTGTAAGACAATTATTAAGGACTGTTTAAGAAGATGACACTTACACGGTCGAACACTCAACATTTAGCGGATGAAGTCCTTTGCGCATGCAATTGCGCACTGTATAAAACAGCTAATTTAAAAAATATACGTCATGAGGGTCGGTAAGGGTCAGGTTAGGCATCGTGAGGGTCTGTTAGAGTCAAGTCAAGCATCGTGAGGGTCGGTTATGGTCATGTTAGGCATTTTGTGGATCGGAAAGGGTTAGGTTAGGCGTCGTTAGGGTCGTTTAGAGTTAGGGTTAATATCGTCTTTAGACAATATGCAAAGAATCTTTGGCCGCAGAAATTATTTTTCCCTGCGTTGAGAAGCCGAAGTTTCGACCGCAGAAGCTCCAGGCCTATTTAAAATGCATCGTGAGGGTCGGTTATGGCCAGGGTCAGTGTTAATGTCGTATATTTGACATGCAGAAAACCATCTGAATCGCAGACCTGTAATATTTCTGTGGGTTGAGAGGTCGAAGTTGCCATGACATAACGTAAACAGAGACGACATGCTAAGTCACTTCCCTCTAGAGTCGTGTTATCGGTGTGTGTTGATTGTACAGCGCTGAGTGAACAGTCGCCGCGCACAATATCTTCCAATGAATAACACCCCCTATGCTAAATGTTTGCCCATCGATCGATAGCGTTGAACGAAGAACGTGTTCATGGTCATTACTATTCAGTTTGCATTTTGTGTGGGTCGGTTAGGGTTAGGTTAGGCGTCGTTCGGGTCGTTTAGGGCTAGGGTTTATGGTTAGGGCTAACACAGTTGATGCTACTAACAACGAGATATGTTAAAAGCTATTTCAAGGCAAGCATAACATACTTCAAATAAAGGTAACTAGGAGAATAGAGCGTAGGAGAAGCTAGATGCACAAAGGACTGAAAGACTTTCACTTTGATAATTAGCTGCATCAAGCACTGTGTGGAGTAGGCCTATAACAAAACATTATTTGTTGTTGTAAGCCACAAATAAATAACTGTTACTTAAAAAATAAACGTGTGGCACGAATTATTACTGCTTTAAATTGTTTTTTGCTCATCTATTGCACGCCAGTCCGCATAGCATGAAATGTCCAGAAGCCTGTTTCTTGAGCTGCTTCGCCTCGCATCTCTTCTTGTCGTAGGTGCTCAGTCGGTTCGATCCTCGTTCAAGCTGTCGGGTTTGTTTTGCCAAATATATTTGCGAGTACAATTACTTTGAGAGGCTCTCAAGTAGTTATCAATAATTCAATGTCAAAGTCTAGGTCATAAAAGGATGTAGATAATTATTGCTTAAGCAAACATCTATCATGTGATATAAAGATAAGCCTTTAACAATGTTTGGCTTAGGTCCATTTGACCTACATTAGAGCATCATAAATATTGTAACGGAACCAGTTTCTGGGTTTCTAGCAAGATCATCCTAGCAGCCCCTGCCATCAGATATCTGATGTACAGTCCTCTGAATAAGGATTATGTTGTTTGCTACAGACAAATCATTGGGCTAAACACTTAATCCAATAAACCTAAACGGTTGTTCAATATAATATTATTCGAAGATCGGAGGCCTACAGTAGTTCATTAGCGACAACAAAAAGACAGTCAGTCGGCAGTCTATGCCACATTTACACTACGGTCAGCAATTCGACGAGTACTCAGCTTTAACAAACTCTAATATCGCAACAAACAAATATTTGTGCGCCTCAAATCTGAGTGTTATAGGCTTATAATCATCGAAACTGCGTTCCGTTGCAAAATTCGGGGTCGAATCTCTAAACCGTCTTCCATTGATCGCTTTTAAACTCTGGTGGTTACCTCGCTTATGCTGTATCATTGTAGGCTATGTGAGTGCTAAGTCGGAGTACCCTGTAGGCGGGCCTGCATATTTATGGACAGAGTAGACGTAGGCTATAGGCTGGTCGAATAATAGACGATTTGTGCATAGACTGTCAAGGATTACTGGTTAAAGGTTTCATATGAAAGTGTCGCTACTTAAGCCTAAGTGAGATTATTTTTCAAGCCTTTTTAGGAATTGTAAAACTGTTTAGTCTATTTACATGTATGGCTGCAGTAACGTTAAGTAGGCCAACGACTCCAGTAATAACTTGTCATCCGTTTATACTGTACTTGCAATCATATTAAGGTTTGTCAGTTTAAATTAAGCGAAAATATGTATAACACATATTCATTAACAGAGAAGATATCGTAAGATTGAGCAGATATTGACTAAGCATGCCAAAGATTAAGTAGATATCGTCCGTTCTAAGTCAAATTAATTCACTAATCAACTTTCCCTACCAGTTTCATTGTCTCTATCATAAAGTGTCAGCATTCACAAATGGTCATAATGCAGAAGAAAAGGCGAACATAGAACTACAAGCTAAACAAGAATCTTGAATAATTTCTGATAGAAAATAGAGTAAATGGTTTATATATATAAAATATATATATATATATATATATATATATATATGACAAGAAGCACTATGTCCCTCAAATATCTTAAAAGGTTGCAGAGCTCGGACAGCTGGAGGAAGAGAATAGGTCTAAGCCAGTTATAGGCAACAAATACTTCTAGAGACCGTGAGCAAGTCGTATTTGGCCGAATAGTCGGTACAATTATTCGTATTCTGTCAAATAACGAAAATCTCCCATTCGATACAGCCCTATTTATGCTGATGTAGGCCTACATTTTGATAGCACATGTGAATAAGTCATAGATTCGACAATGTGTTCGATTTAAAATGTCCTCATTCACAGACTAACGAACAAAACTCGGGGTCGAATCTCTAAACCGTCTTCCACAGATCGCTTTTAAACTCTGGTGGTTCCCTCGCTTATGCCGTATCATTGTAGGCTATTTGAATGCTAAGTCGGAGTACCATGTAGGTGGGTCTGCATATTTATGGACAGAGTAGACGTAGGCTATAGGCTGGTCGAATAATTGACGATTTGTGCATAGACTGTCAAGGATTACTGAATAATAAAAAATCTTATAAATTCTAGAGTTCCGTGATGCACGTTTTCTCTTTTGGATGCACCCGTTTGTCGTCGTTATCTTTTGTAGACGGCTCCTGTAATACGTCAACGATCATCTTAGGTTCCTGCAGGCATTTTAGCCGACGGCTCTTCCACAGTAGTATAAACAACGTTTGCAATCTGTAAAAATATCGCAAGTGAAAAACGATTTATTACAAATATTACAATTAACAATTCATACCAACTAGGCTCGATACCGACTTATATACAGTTCCCAATTCATTCGAATTCAGGGACATTTTCGAAGCAATAGAATGAAAATGAAAACTGCAAATAAATTTAAGAATATTATGAGGAAGATTTGGAAACATGTTAATTCGTAAATTTTGCTCGAATGCTTCAGCTTGTTGCTTCAAAACAATCAAATTATTGTGTGACTGTTTCAGAATGCATCACTGTAGCACCACACATGCAAGACTATCATAGTCAGGTGTCGTTCATAGCAAATTTAGTTATAATTGCATTCATTAATCAACTCTTTTTCACTCTAATGGCTCTAAAATTCTCGTCCTTACTGTGATCACCATCTTCAACAGCATCATCACAGAAACTTATCGAGACAACTCTTACAACCATCACTGCCCTGCCACCATCACCACCAAAACAGTGCACATACTACCACCTGCAAACACGATAAACAGGGATGGTTGGTAATGCTAAGACAAAATACTAGCATCCCTTGACCACATCATTCTACAAGTCAATAATAGTTAAAAATTGAGAACACAAGTTTGCCAAAATTTACTTTTTAATATAATGACCGACGACAAAATCATCAAGACGGATGCACATCCAATGGCAGCATTTACGTGACCAGACATTGCGCACATGATTGGTTCGTCAGAGGCTGCCAAAATGTGTGACTTGACATCTGCTGTTTCCATATAATTCATTTCTGAACAAAAGAGACACGTCAATTTTAACTGACAGCCATTTCCATATTTTAAAAATCTCCTTCAATTTTACCAAGTTACGTACTTAATTGCAATTCACAGGATGAAAATACGTTTGAATGCAGAAGGGTGAAAGTGACGCCGCCAGGAAAAAGTAACTTTCGAGGTAGTTGAGACGGCTGGCGAATATTGAGCTCTACATTATGGATAAAAAAAACTAATGAGAGAATCCGACAACTTCGGTGCAGGAATACACGAATACATTTAACAGTTGCAAACTGCATGAGTGGCATGAGACTTCTGCTCTCCGAGAGGATAAGGAGAACATCGTCGATGTACCACATATGTCGATAGCAGTCTATATGACTAGGTCTCATCAAACTCACCCGCCTGAGAGAACTTCAACGCCAATGCTATGACGCCAACAAGCACATATGCGTTCATTCTTTAGTGAGTTGACACCGTTGATGGTCAGTATTCCTGATTCAATTTGAAAGGAAAAGAAAAATACTTATAGCTTCATAGGCCCTACAATCCTACATCAAGAACCTTTTATTTATTCTCCCGGCCTATAATGATTCAATTGTACAGTACGAAGCCTTATGCATTACGATAATCCACATGTAAATCTAGGATCCAAAACTGGCGTGCCTAATGTGGTATCCACCAATAAGGTCGCATACAAAAGGTCGCATACTAATAAGATCGCAGACTAATAAGATCGCAGACTAATAAGATCGCAGACTAATAAGATCGCAGACTAATAAGATCGCAGACTAATAAGATCGCAGACTAATAAGATCGCAGACTAATAAGATCGCAGACTAATAAGATCGCAGACTAATAAGATCGCAGCACTGGTGATCGCCAAACCAATGAGTCGTGAGTTAGGTGCTTCATTTGATGTTCATGATAATGCCAATAGTTTTTGGTAATCTTAAGTTTTAGCGTTATTAATTATTCCCAAATCGTCGTTAGGTTTAACGTAATCAATTATTCCATTTCGTCTTCTTAGGTTTTACGTAATTAATAATTATTATAAACGCCAATAATGAACAGTTTTCCCATTGAACACAAATAATGTAGTACGTTCAATTAAAGCAGGAATGTCATTATCAATCCAGGTTCCAGAGGTGTCAATCCTCCCTGAGCGATGGAGGCAAACCCCCGGTCCCCAGTGTTACGAAGGCAAGATATCCCCCCTAAGAATAAAAAATATCCCCTACCTGAAATTCGAGGCATTTGCCTCCGTACCCCTCCCTATGTGGACGCCCCTGCCAGGTTCTTGTCATATGCAATTATTTTCATCAGTCCAGCTACCATTTGAAAGGCATTTCGCATTTAAAAAAGCTATTTCACAAACAATCTAAGAGGAAATATGCCTTATTAAATGCGCTAAAGCCTAAGAGGATGAACATTGAAATAATTAATAAGGCCTAAACTAAAACCTAAGCCAAGTTCTTTTCTGTTGGGGTGCACACAAATATTATTTAGTTTAGGGGTAGAAAAAAAGGAAGATTGGAAACTCCACGTAGTGTCTTTCTAGGAAAAAACATGATGGCGCTGTTATTGTTATTAAAAAGAAAACAACTCTAACAGTCTGCTTCTGTATACAAATTCATACCATTTTCAAACTTTGCCTTAATTAAAGAAACTATTTGCGATCGTCGATGCCATACGAATAATTAACATGGTAAATTACTGTACATGAAGACACCATTTTTGAGGCGCGATCTTAATAGTCCGCGATCTTATTAGTCTGTAATTTTATGTGTTGCGATCTCTTGTGCGCGACCTTTTGAGGCGTGATCTTTTGTGCGCGACCTTACTGACGTAAACCGCCTAATTTTACATGTCGTTTAATTGCGGGTATTCATAAGAGCTCATTCTACTGGCTATGAAGAATGATTATCATATCATGGTCCTTCAGTCGGGAATATTCATTAACCATTGGAACATGATTTATTTCACTTCATCCGGTCTTATCAATTGGACTGCACATAGAATCAAACTATAATTATGAGAAACTCTAGCGGGCTCGAACTAACACCGGTAGGTTAAATATTAACTATTCCGGCTTTCTAATTTTGGAACACGATTTCACTGCGAATTCCTCTCTACGACAATAATGAGGTTTTTTGAAATATATATTGGAGCTTCATCATTAACAATAAATTATATTCTAATTGACCCGAGCATGTGACCGCATGTAGTTAAGCGTTTAGTCAATTTAGGACCTACTAATAATTATAGATAATGATTTCTTTGGCCTACCCATTGTTGCCAATAAATAAAATGTCTTATCTGTGTAATTACTGCACATGATTATTCGTTACAACAAAATTGGATTCAATAACACTTTATATTGTTAATAGATCTGTTTTATTACAGTAGAGGATTGCAGAGTCAAGGGGACTTTGACTCTGCCATCCTGTTAATGCCTTCCTCCAGAGGTGTAATAATGTTTTGAAAAGTGAGGGGGCATAATTGAAAAAATATTGCCCGAAGCGCCGAACATTTTTTTCCCCCCACGTTTTGAATTTTGCCCCTCCCCAAATTTGTTTAAAAACGGGAGGGGCACAAATTATCTTAACAAAAGTCATCTTATCATAATTACTCCATAGAAATTAGATCTGCATGACGCTTTTAAAGTAAGCACTATAAAATATTCATACTATTTATTCAATATACAGTAAAATTGCATGCAATTTAATCTTTCCAACATCATGAGGCTTGAAACATCGTCACTGCAGCAGCGTATGGGGCTGGGTGCCAAACAAATTTTGACTTTAACTTGACACAAGATTCATGTCAAGGTATTAGTTACTTAGATCTAATATTTGATATGCATTTATAAAGAAATTTCTCTATCGCCTTCACAATTACCTACTTAATATGCCAGAGTTTGATTAGGATTTCATGTTTAATCAATAAGTACAAACAATTATAATGTGGCTATGAGATGGCCAAGTTCATTTGGCTGGTGATAACAAGACAACTGTCAAAATTCAATAGGCAGATTCTTAATTGGTTAAAATTGTTGGGATATAGGTGGAAGAGCAGTACTTGAACTAACCTTGAGATTGCAATGAAATGTGTGCCCTGGCAGGGATCTTAATGATTGTAGACCAACCACTAGACTATTTCTTTAGCCAATAACGAATATTCCACTGTCAGATATTTTCTGTATTTTTGGTAGGAACCTGGTGATACATTTTAGATGAATGAATAATCAAACATGCATTATTCTCCTTTGTAAATGACAGTTTTTATGCCTACGATCAGTAAGCACAAATCGTACAACAAACTTTGAACTGTTGGAAATTTATTGATTCTCAATACCTTTTTCATTAAATATAAAAGCTATTGGAGAAACGTAAAAAAATAGAACCGAATTGGGGGCACATGGGACACTGAGCACTAAAACTGGGGGCCGGTGCCCCTCTGCCCCGCTTGTTACACCTCTGCCTTCCTCTACCTACCTATAATATGACTGTCTCTTGTAATATTTTAATTTCTCTTCATGTCACATTCTATCTCTCGCTTTCTCTGTTAATATTTTCATTTCTGAAAAAATCTTCCTCTCTTTCTACATCGCCTTCTCTGTTGATATCTTTACCTACTTCTATGACGTCATGTTTCTTCCATTCTATGTTGATATAATTATTATACAATTTAGTCTACGTCTTCCTTTATCGTTCTCTCGTTTCCCCGCTAATATCTTAATTTCTCTTAAAATAAATCGCACCATGGGCTCACCTTAGAAATGTGAAGTTTACGATAACGAAGATGACGGAAAAATCAATAGTTTTATATAATTTATGTAGAAGTGACAGTGAACAGAGTTTATTAGTCTACAGTAACATTAGCAATAGTAAGCCCTACGAGACTCTTCGCCGTCCTATCACAAAGTCTTTTCCTTTCATAACTCGCAAAGAAAATCTCTTTTTGGCCATATAATTAGTAATACCGTATCTTGTTTCGTAACTGAACGAAAATATTATGTTAACTTACTGTTTTGCTGCACGGATCTAAGTTATCGACCTGCTTTTACCATTATATCGAAAGCGATGCACGAAAATATCCTACTGCGTACGACTTAACCCCGCAGACAATGAGCATCTAGCTGGATCAGACAGACCCATTAACCATCGGCTATGTGGTTGAGACAGTCGTCATCGTGCTCTTGAAAGTCACATCCTCAAAGTAAAAAAATCGATTGACAAGGGCATTGGTCGTGGACTCGAAATTGAAAGTAGTTGTTTGTAAACGCAGCAAATAATTGAAGATAGTACCCAGTGTTTGGTGCGCTTTTCTGGCAAATTAAATGTGCATTTATCAAAGAAGCGTATAATTATCAATTACGATCGGTATTAAAATTATGCAAATGAAGTAAAAAAACGTCATTATGAGTACAGTCTTTCCTAATTCCCTGTCTTCCTCATCACTCACTTTCAATACCATACCCCAGTTTATGTGAACATTTATTATTTCTCGCTCCAAATAATGTTTCATCTGCCAGTCCAGAACACTTTTCTGAGATGTTTACAGGTATCATCACCCACTGTTATTAAATGTCGTTTTCAGTATTTTCAAAATTCGTGGAGCACTGCGTTTTCAAGCAGTTCAATAAAGTACATAATCGTTACCCACTTTCATAGGTTCTTTTGAGCTTGAAAAGAATCCTATTTTTTTCAAAACAATCTCTCTCACACTTGTACCTTCATCATGCCTCTTCCAGGTTTCCCTCACTCTCATACACTTACACTTAACGCGCTGTCCAAATCCTTTTCTTTCAACCGAAACGGCAATGTTAGTGAAAGGATATCTGCAATGAGAGCCGTCGCCGATTTATTGTTTGCTTTAGGCCCCCGTCACACTAGACCCCGATCTGACTACGCTTCGAACGAACGACCTAGGTTCAAGAATGCTGCCGAACGTGGTGAGATCGTGGTCGTTTACTGTTAATTTTCAATTGAAAAACCGTAAAAACACAGTCACATTAGGCCCCAGTCTCACATCGCTCCCATCACGCTCGTAGAGCGTAATGGAAACGTGTAGAACCGCAGTAGAACGCAGTTCGATCTTCTATGAACGTATTGTAATCGCGATCGAGCGTGGCGCCGTCATCATGAGCGTGGAGCGCGTGACAAAATTTTGAACATGTTCAAAAAAACGTGGTGCGAGCGTGGCTGAAAGAAGTGCAGTGCGAGCGCATTTGAACGTATTGGAGGTCGTAAAAATGGCCTCCCGATCTAAGCACGATGTCGTTACTTTTACATCACACCCAAGGCGATGTCCCTGCCACCTGACTACGCTCTCGCTGCGACGATAATGCGTCGCTGTCAGGCTCGACCCGTTCGTAATAATTGTTCCATCATCCTATCGTATCATGTGTCCACTGTCCTCCGTCGAAGGCGTTTTAGACCCCGCGTCCCTCTTCATCGTAGCATACAGTTCTGCATCCTCATCCTCCTCAGCATGATGATGGCTTGGCATTCCAGGGATTCGAGTTGTCTTGGAAGAAGTAACATGGCGTGGTCCTATTTGCTTCATCCATGCTTTACACTACTATTTGTGTTGCACTCCAATTTATACCACAATATCATAGTGGTTGAAATGAGCGTTGTACAGGTTATACGCTATGAGAACGTCACAGCGGCGTTGTCTGCGCGCGAAGCGTTGCACAAGCCTTTTACGAAAGGGTCGAGCCTGAAGGCGACGCATTATGGTCATAGCGACAGCGCGGTTAGGTCGCAAGGACATCGCCGTGGGCGTGATGTAAATTTAACGACATCGTGCTCATATTGGGAAGCCGATTTTTACGACCTCCAACACACTTGCAATACGATTATTAAATTCGCACTACGCTCGACATACGTCGGTGCTGTGCTCGTCCCGTTTCTATTACGCTCAAATGCGCTCGCATTGGGCTGCTTTCCGCCACGCTCGCACCACGTTTTTTTAAACATGTCCACAATTTGGCCACGCGCTCCACGCTCATGGTGACGGCGCCGATCGAAATTGCAATACGTTCATGGAAGATCGAACTGCCGTTCTACTGCGGTTCTACTGCGTTCTATACTGCGTTCTATACGTTTCCACCACGCTCTACCCCCCATTGGGGGTAATTGTCCGGGGGTAATTGTTCTAGATCCGCCCACATTCATTCATTCACTCATCGCAAAAATTTATATAGCGCCCCTTCAAGGTTACTACTCAAGAGCACTCTTTACTCAACCCCGGCTGAAAAGAAAAGTCTTAAGGCTACTGTAAAATGCATCTGAATGAACCTTAGGCATAAGACGCCACGATAATGGTAGCGCATTCCATGCCATTGGGCCAACAACAGAAAAAGCACGATGCTGTCTAATTGCAGTTCGCGTGCGGGGAACAAGGAGTTCAACCTGCGTAGAAGAGCAGAGAGCACGTCGTCCCTGCACGCCCATGGTAGAGCAACAGAGCTCCTGTAAATACGTGGGGGCGGCACTTAATAGGTACCGCCACATCAAAACAGAAACGCGGTACACAATCCGCCGTTGGATAGGTAGCCAATGCAGGACACCCAGCATAATCAGTGGCATGACCATACTTCGGAAAGTAGGCCTATATGTAGGCCGACAGTGTAATTCTCTAGGCACGGTAGTGGCAAATCGCCTCCATTTGTAGCTAATTAATTTTTTGTTAGATCAATTGTTTCTTAATCATCTGTGGCTATCCGTCTGGAATAAGTTCGCTATTTCTAACATTCTGCTTTGTTCATGATTCTGCTATTTCAAATAATGTCCGGTGACCGATTTTCTGCATCATTATCTGCCTGGAGTATTCTGACGTAGGGCTATATCTTTGTGTGAACCTAAGTATTCGGGAAGAAGGGAGAAGACAAATGTAGAATGACTTTGGTTCAGCAGATTTAATGCATTATAATTATTATTAATTGCATTCCTATTTCCAAGATGATTACAATAGTTGCCTGAGAAAATTTTTATCTTAGATATGCTGAACACAATTATTTTTATAATTGATATTACATTGAAAATGGATGTAGGCTCGTCATCCTAACAATATTACATTACAGAGAGCTCATATGTGAAAGAAGCATAAACTTATAAAACATTCATTTAAAATGTTCTAAATATCAAACTTAAGAAATTTATTGTCCAGTTACGGGAAAAAAGCCCACAACTTTTAACAAAGCGTTAGAATTCAATGAAGTTCATTTTCCATTGTTTGTCGTCGTCTTCTTTAAAATGGGAAAGTATCAGAAGTCAGTGCTGATCTTTTCTCTATTAATCTGCTAGTTGACTTCCTCTAACCGTCTTCCAACCCACGACAGAATATGCTTATTGAGCACTCTGCAAAAATATATCACAAATGACATAAATCTTATTATAAATTTCAAAACGGCAAATCCGGTTTCTGTGTGAAGTAAGTTTTTTCTCAAAGCGATTCATATCAATTTTACTCGATAACTCAGAATAACTCAGCTAAATATTATTCCGATTAATATACAATAATATATATTATAACATAATATATGATATGCCCAATATTATATTCAAATCCAGGCACTTCCGAATTTTTTCGATGCAAAAGATCAATTCAGTTAAGTAGAGAAATAGAGAATAGAATTTTTTAAATAGTACAAGAAATAGCAGTTTGCAGTTTGACCTGAGAAAAATAGCTTCAGCTCGTGCTCAGAATATACAGCTTAATAACATACTAGAAATCCCACAAGATCCGACCGTGGGGTCACCCAAAAAATTTGAAACTTAAAAAAATAATCTATTCACACTGGAAGTGTTCCGCGGAACCCCAGTCGTCACTTCGCTGAACCCTAGGGTTCCGCGGAACACAGTTTGGGAAACGATGTAATAGAAGATCGTTTCACTACCATCATCACCACCAAAACAACTTTAACACCACCGCATGCAATCGTAATAACCAGTGGTTGGTTTCATTGGTGTGACAAGTATTAGAAATCCCACGGACCACATCAGTCTTTAAATCATAATTAATTCAAAATTAAGCACATAAATTTTTTTAATTTTACTTATTATTTCGACGACCAAAGCCAAAGATCCCAAGACGGTTGAGCAGATTATAACAGCAAGAACGCCACCAGGCAGAGTACAGTTGGCTGATTCGTCGTTTGCTGGGACAATATATGGCATGGCATCGGACGCTTTCGTCTCTCCCATTACTGAACAATCAAGAAACAGACCTAGGGCATTAATTTCAACTGAAGCAAACATTTCCAGATCCCTCTAGCACAGTTCGGTAAATGGATGCACAGAATGCCAAACGCAGGAGAGAGGAGCTTGCTGAAGCAACTGCTTCCAAGAACGAGCTGGGAAGACACAATGCGCTTCTGACAGAATTCAATGAAGGATGCGCGACCGAAGGGTCTGCGAAGTGGATTGGTCGGACGGACTTTACGATAACCATCCATTTGCTTCCGAACAGTTTACTGTATTGTTGCTGAACTCTCTACTTGAGATTCAGGTAGTCTTACCATGAAGCTAGGCATCAACTCATGCCGCCAACTATACTACTGACACAATTTATATAGCGCCGTAGCGCAGCCGAGGCCGAAGAAAAGGCACAGCACAAAGGTTTACATTATCAACGACATTCTTTAGAAAGAGAAGTTCTTCATATGTAATTGCAACATATTCTTCAAACAGTCGGCAAGATGGTGCTAATCACCCGAGTTTTAATTTTAAATTGTAACTGCAAATAGGACCAGTTATCAAACTAATGGCTAACCCATTTCTTACCTTAAATGTAGCACCAATATTGAACTCGATCATATTTTAATTCATCAAAGCGAACTTGTTTGACGTCATATTGATTTCATAATAAAAAGGCATACATGATTAACATCAACTGTCTTTTTACTTGCTTAGTAACCCAGATCCATCATGCTCCACAGGTCTCAGCTAACTCACCCGATTGGGAGAACGTCAATGCCAGCACTAGGACGCCAACAAGCACATCTGAGTTCATTCTTGACAGTCGATACCGTAGATGGCCAATATTCCTGATTTAATTTAAAATTGAAAGAAAAACCTGCTACAGCATACACGATGAACTTCATGAATGCAGAGTCAAAGAACTTGTATATGTAGAGCTCGTGACCGCAGCAAATTGATGATATCTCTTCTGTGGGGTTTCGACTATTGATCTCCCGATTGTAAGTAAAAATGTGCGCATCTCTAGAATATCGCATTTACAGGGCCAGTGATCAAGTCGTTCAGTGCACAATTGATGCTTCAGCATTAATAGCATTGCAAGTAGCTGGTGGACCATCATAATCGCTGAGCTTAAGAGGCGCTGTTAAAATTTCCAGCTTGCGATTTCGAATACATCTGATGTGTCACGGCATTATAACTAAACGACCTCAGTTTGACTACTTTCTGTTCAACCCACCTGACACGGCCCAGCGCCAGGTAATAAGTCGTATGTTGAGTTCAACTTTAGAAATGCATAAATTACGAATGTTCTTATATGTAGAAATGGAAATACAAATCAATTTCCTAGTCTACTGTAACCTTGTAACCTAGGAATAGGCTATAAAACACTTCCCAGTTCTATGCAATGAAATTATTTAATTTCACAACTCGTCCAGAGATAATTCAATTTTGATCGCGTATTTGGTTGCACCATACCTTTTCGTAACGAACCAAACATACAGTCAGCTAGATACTATGCGACTAGGATCTTATGATCGACCTACATTTTACATCACGTGGCAATATCGAAAACAATGCACACAAATTTCCAACCGCTTGCGATATAACCATGCAAACAATGAGCAACTTGTCATACCAGGCGAAGTCATTTCATTAACCAATTAATAACTACGCATAATACTTTGGTGAACACGCATCTGTGAGTGAATTTTTGTACTTCACAGGTTTTAGGATATTGTCTATGAATTCGTTTATTTGCATCAATGAGGAGCGGATTCAGTTTGAGGGTCAGCAATAAATGACCATTTCTGTTTCAAGTACCTTGATTTCTGATCATGCATTGTTGGCGCTGAAAAATTATGTAAGGGTTTCTCTAAGGGTTTCTTTTAGAAGTTCCCAATGAATCACTAGGTTCTCTTTGAATTGCGGTGCTTGAAAAGTTTTGAATTTAATTACTAACACGTTTGGCTCTCTTTTGGCTTTCTACGTCTAGTGGTCGATCGCAGACAGGGTGAAGTCGCTCCTTAGGCGCATACCCATTTATTTCAGTTCAATCTTGAAATCATCTGGTGTCTGCCTGATGGCTGTTCTAAACCGCATTCTAGCCATCGTTTATATCTTCATTTTTGCAGTATTAATCAGGTTCATTGTGTTTGTATTTCAAATGTCGTCGGATTTTTGTGGAGAGTATGAAAACTATACATTTTGGAAACTTTATTGCATTATGTAATTGTTATCATTAGGGTAAAAGAAACGTAGTTAACCCTCTGGGAGTGAGGTGAAGCAATGCTACGTTAGGGGTAAGGTGGTGTATGACATACCCCAATATATAGTTTATACTTGCAAGTAGCGATGTCAACTACAAAGCATAAAATGTGACCTAAAATAGAGTTTAATATCCAATTATCAGTTAAGGTAGTAACAATCACGAACAAAATAGCTTTTTTAACATTATTATTATTGAAATGGCACGTGCATTTTTCGGTCACAACGTTACGTTCTCAGCGTCGGTATCTGCGTTACGAACTATACTTTCAGTAGCCTGATTCACTACATTTGAACATTTTTCAGAGGGGGCGAGCAAGAATTTTTAAGGGTGGGCAACAAAATTATATGTTAAGCAAGAATTTATGTGGCGACTGGGGTTTTCCTTCTTGTATTGAATTTGTTTTAATATGGTTTTTGCGTTTTGAATGGCACCAAACGATTTGATTTGTTAATTCTTGTATCGGCAAAAACGCTGATACAGTTTCAAAAATGTGAAATTATTCAAATATAGGCACCTGTGATATGATATAATGTTAATTATATGAAATTCAATGAGATTTTTTATTAATATGCCTATTAAATTATGACCGTGTATGGAAATTTGCACGCACTATAATCTAAATAAAGCAATTCAATGAAGGACAAATGTCCCCCGCTGAACCCCAAATGACGTCCCTGCTCTGAGATTTTTAAGGTACCAGGTTCAAAGCCTGCACCTGCACTCAGTTACACCAGTACTGCACTGTATGTGTGATCGTTTGAAGTGCCGACGTCCCGCCCTAGTTAGGAGCTTCGACCGCGCGTTATATCTTCGTTTATTAGACAAACTGAAGCACCGCATTTAGTTAAAAGAGGGGAAATTTCTTTGCCTTAGGCATAAGGTCCGAGCTTTTGTTCAATTCTACACTGGATTGTTATCTTTTTATTGTAGCTTTATAATGACTTGATGCTTGCGCAGGCAAACATTAAACGCATTTAAGATAAGCCAGACAAATACTTCTATCATCCAGGAACCGAATCGTTCTTAAAAACAGTTGCAGAACCCATTAAGCGATTTTATGTCTTGTGTACTGAAGCTTTATATCGCACAAACGGTACGATATAATTTACAATGGATGCGGTATGATCTGGTGGTTTTATTGCATTTAATTAATTATATAGTGCCGTTGTTTAATGAACAATGCATCTAAACCAATAATTAAGCTAATGTACAGAAGATTGACACGTTCGTATACTACCCGAGGAAGAAAGATGGCTCGACAATTCTGATCCACTTGTCTCTTAGTGGAGTAGACTTTCATTGCTGCTGTGAAGATCGTGCGGGAAGGGAGAGTACTGACCATTCGCATTTTATGCTGTGAATAAAGAAAATGAAGTTGCAGACACTTAGCATCCATGGTTGCCTCTCGGAATTGGCTCAAGAGTACATGGTTGTTCCTTTAAATTGGCTTAAGAGCACATGTTTGTTCCTTTAAATTGTGAAGCAATGATTGCTTCTGTCCGATTGCCATAGTTAGTGTTCCGTTTTAACCGGCGTCAAAGAGAAGTAATATTTCGAATCGACGATAGTTTATACCATGAGCAGAACTTAACAGTTACATGAATAGGAGGTGGCTTGAAGGAAAATTAAAGTTTTGAGAGAATAGCAACGTGATTCTTGACTAGTCCTTATCGAATATTCATTAGTCACCTACGCTAATTTAAATTGCACTTGGAAAGAACATAAACTAATTGCTTTTTCTAACAGAAAACTGGCATTTTTTTTTATTATGATCGAGTTTGTCTGATGATAAAAGTATATTCAATGATAGATGCATGACGACGATCTAACCACACTAGGCCAAAACAATTGCTCCACTTCTCAAAGTTAGAATTGTTGTTTGATATATGCCTACTACAAATGATAGGCAAAAATTACACTCTTGTATGGTTTTGACCAACTCAATTCACTGAAAAGAAGACGAATGCAAAGAATACGAAGAACAATTCGAGGAATCAGAACGTGAAGAAAAGGACACAATAAGGGTTAAATCATATGGGTCTGGGGCATTTCCCCAGCTCCGGACATTTCCTCCCAGACATCCCTCTGACACCTCCGGAACCCAAATCGGATGTATAACGTACTGAATAACGTACATTCATGAATAATAAGTTTATGTGAAATTCAGATGGATTTCATTCCAGATTTATTATTGAGGTGCTTAGTGGCAAATGGAACAAGTAGAGACATTAAACTAGTCGCTAACAATTTTTAGAAATGATCTAATAGTATCAATTTTTCTCTTAGCACGAAGCACTGATTATATCAATGGCCCACGCAATATGTTGGTTTATGGAGAATTGAGAAAATCAGATGAACAGAGCATGTGACAAACGAAGAGGTGCTGGGAATAATAGGAAACGAAATAACCCTACTACGCACGATAACACAGAGACAACGGAGATGGATATTGGATAGGGGAACGGACATTTAACCCCCAGAAAATTGCACATCTACGATTTTGGGTAGGACAATTGCCCCCTAGTGTGAAGTATGAACGGATGATGACAAGTTATAAATTTAACTGTCATTATGTAAAAATGTATGAAAACAAGCAACTAATTATCGTGTCGTACAGGAGACAAAGTGAGTTCAGTTCTTAATCTTTATTTGTCTTGCTGGATGCATAAATACTGCACACAGTCCGTGACACACCTTAATAAGCCCATTGCAAAGGTTAAATAGCTAAAGATATCTATAAGACATTGATTTTACCACATGCTATTTATTTTTGCTAGGCATCATATTTAACAGCTTACATTTGTTAACTGTTATGAAGAATTAAAACACTATCAACACTTGCATTTGAAACCGTTTTAATGCTATATGAGATTGATTAAGCAGGAACATAGTCCGTGATTAGGTTTGCAGTCCTGATTTTCATATTCTGTATTGTGGACGTCATAATTAGACAATTGTATTTGAGTACGTACATATTTTCTGGACCCCTCCCTCACCATACGCACCCGTACGCAAAATGGCCGAAATGTGAAACCCCTTCCCCTCGCTGCGTACGTAATATGTGGACGGCTCCTAAGCGGCGAAGGTCAGCCAGTAAGTATGCTTGCAGTTTTCCATCAGTCAGTGATACGCGATAATCATCGCTTTGAGGCTTTGTGGATGTCAATATCGCATAAAAACACTCGTTATTTACAACATCCATTAAATATCACATGGTATCAAATTGGCTTCTTGATTCGTCAACAAACTTTGCAGGTATTTGACCCGAACACGGAGAGTAATTAACAGGTTTTGAAACCAAAGCAATATGTCAACCCTCTAAAAATAGATAATTAACAGGTTTAGTAACACGTAGCAGACATGGACACATCCATGTACCATAATGTACACACATACAAGCACGCATATATAATTTGGGCGAGCGTATGGTCTACACTGGGGGGGAGGCATTTGTCGTAGTCGGGATGTGCAACTGTCCAGAGGGAGCAATTGTCCAGCGCCAAATGTCCTACACTCACTGGATATTATCGTTAAGGTGGGTTAGCCCATTATTGCTTTAGACTTGAAAGGCTACAACTCGCTTGATTTGATATTCATACATGTCACTAGGTTTGATCAAATGCACTGCTTATGAGTAATAACCGTGCAGTCTTTATACTACTCTGAAGATCGGCTGACGCAATGATGTGGAAAAAGGATAAAGCAGCAAGAGAAAAGTTGTTATCTGGGATTGGTACTGCATTTAAAGTTTCGAATTAAAATTTTCAATGATCCCAAATCCCGAAAACCGATGTGATACGAGTATTTAACAGCCTTTTATTTATGATCACTTGTCTATTACTGTCTTGTAGGCCTACTGTCTTGGACCTAGTGTCTTTGCAGAGGCGTAGCTAGGGGGCCAGAGGGGACACGTGTCTCTTGGCGCCGAGTTGGAGGGGGCGTCAAAATGAGGATTAAAACTATTATTTTTTTTATTTCGAAACAAACTTGAGTTAGTAAGAATACATTTTGGCGTCCCCAAAATCCTCATTACAAACAGGTTGTCACACATCGTTTTGGCAACCCCGGTCCTCACTGATCTGTCATCAATAAGGGCCTGTAAGACGCGACATAATATCATGTCGTAGTTCCAAATCAATTGCAAACTGTGATCTGTCCTACAGCAAATTGAAGCTAATTATATCGTATTTCACTGCATATTCTTCTCACAAATGCTGTTTCAATTGCAAGCTGTGGTCAGTCCTACAGCAAATTGAAGCTAATTTTATCGTATTTGCCGCGCTCATTGGGACAAGATCGTCTCAGCGATCCAGTTCTTCTAAGCATCGAACGAGAAACATGGGATAAAACAAATTTTGATGACGTCATTGACCAATTTGCGACAGTAAAATCAAGAAAAGTCAATTTTTTCAGACTGTCTATGACAGTCATGTATAAATGGTCCTTAAATATATTTGAAAAATGTGAAATAAACAAGAAAGGGGCCGTTCATATAATTTGTCACGCAATTATGGACCAATTTTGATCCTCTTCGGGCCCTCCTTTTCGTCACACGTCGTGACAAAAGTCACAACCTCTGAAATATGACTTCACATCGCTTTGTACCACCCAAAAAACAGATATTCAGGATGTTATATGCACATTTTCTTATAATCATCACTCAAAAAGTAATCATAACTATACCAATACTTCAAACTAGGATAGTAGAACGATGACGAAATGAAGAAAATTGAATTGCTACACTCATAATGCATTGCACAAGATCAGAAGCTCTGGTAGAATCATTGCATTAGAAAAATTGATGATAACCACTTGAAATAAACCAAACTTTATGCTTCTCCATTCTTGCAAGGAGAAGCAAAATGCTCCTTCATCTAATACATGTGAGAGCTTGGACCTCATCTTCCCGTTCAATGGATATTCCCATTCGGATCCAGCCATTCTTCGTCGATCCAATCCACACTCTCTCCATTTTCGTCGTTTGCGATCGCGGACTTTAGTCCCGACGTGCAGCGTCTTTCGACCTGTGGCCTGTGCCCTTTGGCGGTATAATTGATTTCTGCTTGTGTGTTACAGAATGGCTGCCTGACTTCAAAAACCCAAAAATTGACGCTGAGCATAAAAGTAAACAGTTCAAAAATTAAGAATGCAGTAGGCTAATCATAATTATTGTCGCTAAATTGTGGTAAACAACTACTTTTAAATAAGTGAAACTTGTTAAGTTGAGCCAATGTTTAAAAAAAATTATGAATTTTGATGTGATGGTGTGATATCACATTTCTTTGGACCCTTTCCCTCGTTACACATCGTCACTATTGTTTAACCCCTCCTCATAGACGCGTGACGTCATGTATGGATGGCCCCCCAAAGGGGCGCCAATTCTGTAGTTTGTCCCCGGGCGCAAAATACCCTAGCTACGCCTCTGTGTCTCTGTCTCGGTCTTGGTACGTCACTGTCACGGTCTCGTCTTGGTCTCGAAGTTTCAAGTCTTGCATACTAGTCTGCTAAACAGCCACAGCAAAAAGAAACATCAAATATCGGTGTCCATAATAAGTATCACAATGAAATACGCGCGATTAACTGACTTCTTTCACTTTATTTTATTTTTTTAATTACTGAAATTTGACACCGCTCTTTTTCCAACATTTCTTGCTCAGAAGTGCAGACACACGCCTGGACGGCGCAACTGTCGTTGTACTGCAGAGTAAATTTGTGCTCAAGATCCCTACACAGTGACTCCTCGGACGAGGGTAGAACCCGCTCGCTGAGCGCACACTGAACGTTACGGACTGATCGCTCTAACCGATCGGCCACTGTGCCACACTTTATAATAGCTCCATACATCGCTTCCAACCCCTTTGTCTTCCTGACTGTGTCAGCAACCAATCATCCAGTTCCTACTCGTCGTCCTATCTCAACGCAATTTCATTCTCCTCACACACTTTAAACAATATTCTGGAGTGGATGTGAGAGGAACAGTATTTCTATTGTCAATTTGATCAAATAATGGTATTTACTTGTAGCCGGTTTGAGGATATTGAGGTTATTGCTCTGTGTTACGCTGATTCAGTGGCGTAGCGAGGAGGGCGAACCGCCCCAGGCGGCACTTGTCCTAAGGGCGGCATTTTCGGTAAAAAAATAAATAAAAAAATTACTGTTGTATAAGTTGCATTCTTCAGGATTCTTAATTGTTGCTCTTGTCTAAACCTGGCACATTGCTTTTTGGCTTTTTCTTGACATAAAACTAACGTATACAATATACTGAAGTACCATCGAAATCATCGAACGGCGCCTAATTGTTACATACATCAGAGCAGTCCTCAGGTAAACTGGCACCCCCACTCTCGTTGCACGAGGACGCATATCATCATTGTTATGGATGTGTCGTTAAATAAACTTCTATGACTGACTCGTTGTAAAAACAGCAAAAACAGCTACACGGGGGCAAAAAATATATAGACGATTCTGGCATAGGAAAAAGAGGGAACGAGCGGCAGATTCAATGAAGTGTCCGGAGATTGAATATCGTTGTTGGATTTAGCCTAAAACTAGTTTTTAATAACTAATTTATGAATTTCTTTGTGTATCATCATAAAATTTTGTTCCTGAAAACATAACCATATTATCCCTAAACTTCGGTGCCCCTGAAATTTGGCGCCCTATGCGGCTTCCTGGATACTTCCACAACTAAACGCAGGTAATTTTATTTATTAAAAGTGCATAAGTAAAAAAATCACAAAATATATTATTTTCATTTATAACTAAACTTAGTGGAGACATGTTTAGCCGGTTAGTTGTAATCAAGTTTAGATGAAAATAATAAATATAAATAACAGCGCAGATGATCTTGTGGGCTACAAGTTTGTGTTATGTTAATAGCAAGAGGACGCAAGCTAATTTAATTTCGTCATTACTTTCGCACCTATAGAATGGAAAAAGTAGTAATAATAATAATGTCTAAATTCTCTTTTGCGCCATGTATATCAGATCCGGCTCCTGGCGACATAGGAAGCCGCTTATGGTCTCAAAGTTTAGGGTCACCGAAGTCTTATCTCCGCCCTTTGTGCATATCCGGGATATGCACACGAATAAAGTGATGGAAAAAATAGATAGTGGCGGCATTTTGTACCTTCGCCCCAGGCGGCACTTTGCCTCGCTACGCCACTGCACTGATTACTGTGCTCAAGGAGTCAACGGCAGGTTTTAAGGTAAACCAAAAGTTACTGATATGTGATGCGTGTTCGATAATTAGAAATGCATAAATTTCGATAACGTTGGAAAGTGTGGATTGAACCTGCCATTGAGGCAGTCGTATTAAGCGTATAGTGTGGAATGTAATCACACGTCTTGAGGGGATAAGATGCCCACTGCGCGTCTTGCCCCACGTGACTTGGCGTTTTGCCTCATTTTGCATTGCATTGTATTTAAACATTTATAGAGCGATTCTAGTAGCGAAAAAGTTGATTTTGCAAAATATATCATTAGCTGTTTTCAAACAGCAGATTATCAAATTGTTGAAAATGGGGCAAACGTTAGTGTACACGCGAAGTCGATCAAATGATGAGGTAAAGCGCCAAGTCACATGAGGTACTGTAGGAGTTATCATAAGCCGCCCAGACAAGAGATCTTGAAGGCTCAGCGGGATCTTGCCCCGAGACACCTGGCTGACGTAATACTTCGGCCTCATTCAACTAATCATGAAACTATATAAAATCATATTCGAGAAAGACTCAGAGAGGAGAATACGGTCTTAAAACATTGGAGATGGTTTTTTGCTAATGGCAGCTCGAGTGAAATTAGTTAGAGAATAAAAAGTAGGGCCTGTGAAGTTCCAAGAAAAACTCTTTCTATGCATTTAAAAGTACATGAATGTATGTAGACTAATATTTCTGAGGGGAAAATGCGCATTTTGACTCATACATGTATAAAGGACAAGATACCCATTTTCACCAAAATAATTATATGCAATTTTAAGCCCAACTATAAATCTACTTAAGGTTTTTTAAATTAGATCATAAATGCTTATCAACTATCACAATGTCTTGCTCTCTGAACACAAATTTCCTTAGAGTTTTTCCCCACCTTCCCCTACATGCAAATATCGATGCTACATAGTAGGCCTACATGCACCCATGTATAGGGACGTACTATTTGAATGTTTCGATGTCGCTATACTGTGCTCGCTAGTATCACTTTAAATCAATTATAGTGATGTGTTCCTATTGTTTAGAATCTAATATGCGCTTGTCCGTGTAGGCAAAGCCCATCCCAACAGAACACAATCGTTGACCATTATTGACAAACTAAATCACTTTTTGATCAGTCTCGACTTGTTCGTTTGAGAATTTAGAGACAACGAATTTTAAAATTAAAATCACTCTGCTTTGATCCCGCAATAAACAGCTGTCAGCTTGCATGTGCACACTTAGAATGGATGACTCACTCATTAATCACTCACATTTTGTATTTAATGTTTTCATCCTTTGGGAGCCCCATGAGATTTGGGGCCATAGGCGCGCGCCTATTGCGCCTATAGGTAGACGCGCCACTGACTCTACAGGCATTCAAAAATAGTTTACATCTATATTGTCTTTCTTCGTCAACGATAACAGTTCAGCAGTCAGAGATGTTCTATAAAAAGCCTACGTGGCGATGGTTTGCAACAACGTACACTACATTCAGAAATGTTGACTACAAGCTCTCGTGTAGCTTTTAGCATCATATTCGATAAAGTCAAAACGATGTCAATATTTACTTATTCTATAGTTAAGTTAAACAAAACCAGGACTTGCTTTGTGACAGGTAAGACGGTACAGTCCTCGCTCAACTATTTTATCTTTAAATTTTCAGAACCATGACGCGACGGTACTTCACTAACAGCTATTGACAGATTGATTCGTCTGAGCATACATATGGTTGACCGAATTCATGATCCTCAGGCCAGACGATTTAGTTTGAAATATCATGAGAAATTCTTGTAGACATATCATGGGCTCAAGTAATCTTGGTTTATTGAAAAGTGTTTTTGCAACTTTTCAAAAATAAATCTCGTTGGTCCTATACACAGAACTTGAATATCAAAATGCGACCATCATGAAGAAATTCGCAGTCAGCCACAAACAGTCGACCATTTGCCTCATCAAGTAGAATCCTCGTTGGAATTCGTAAATTATTTTGCTTCTCTCTTGATAGAATTTCTCTCTTAAATTCCAAATCGGAATCCAGCAACAAAACACGACTGCTGTTGCGATCAGCAACCATTACGAATTCGTTTCCATCGACGCTCAAATGGAATGGACAATACATGTCTCCAATACTGGATCCAGTATCCCCACGGAACGATTTCAACAGCTTTCCATCGGCATTGACAATACAGAGTCTATTCAGATCATAACTGACCATGAAAGAACCATTGAGCAATTTCACAGAATGCCACGCACATCGAATACCTGCTTTTGACGATAGACTTATAGTGCGAATCAATTGTCCATCCGATGAATATTCATTTAATTTATTTTTACTATAAACTGTTAAAATGACATTCGATTCATCTGTAACAGACAGACCCCAGCCATAATCATCTCCTGTGGACCAATTCTTTATTAATTTTCCATTTGGACCAACTCTTAGGATTTCATTCCACTGACCAAGAAAGTCTTTGCAGTCCAGTAGATAAAGACATTTATTTCTGCTGCAGGATCGTATGTCTCTTGGATGAATTAATTCATTCAAATTCAATCGACGACTGAAACTCAATTTAATGGAATCGTAAATTTCAATTTCTGAACTTTCTGCAGTCACAATAAACAATTCTTTGTCTAAAATCGTCATTCCAAAGATCGATTTCTTTCCCTCTTTAGCGGTTTTTGTTCTGATCGTCTCAATTAAAACTGGATCCGATTGATATTTCTCAGGAAGACCATCTGAAAACAGAAACATTCCCTCTAGTATATTTCGGTGAAACTACTCAACTTTTTATTGCGCAATCATTTTGCGGGAAATTTCTATGAACTCAGTCGCTGCATTTCTGTGAACTGGGTTGCTGCATTCAGAAATAAGCGAGTAATTTTGGGCACTGGAGACGAACTAGGAGACGTATGGAGCAAAAATTCCTGGAAACGATTATTAGACGTGTACTGTAACACCTTTTGCGTCTTAGATCTCCTCATCTGGGCGGATTGATTGCCATTGGCTGTGGCAACGTCGTCAAACGTCGCTCCTTTATTCTTTCTCCCAGATTAGCTTTCACCTGGATAAAACTTCGTTTGAGATCCTTTGTCTCAGCGTTTTAACACTAGAGTTTAGTTGAATTTTTATCTCATCCAATGGTTTTGTTCAATAACTCCGTCCAGCGAATTCACTTGGGTCTTGGAGAATCTGATCACCAGGCGCTCCGACGTCTAGGGTCCTAGGGGTCCTGGGACTCCCCTGTTTTGGTGGCGGGGTCAAGCAATGGTGTGGAACCCCACTTTCTCTAACAATATTTAGCGTATTTGCCATTAGCCTAATCTATATAAAGGGTAAATACGATACCATTTTTTTCTCTAGTTCATACTATCTCCCTTTATAGAAACATGCATTCTTATCAATTTTTTTCACCAAACTTATGTTAGTTTTTACATTGGCCCCGACTTTTGTCTTCGTGACCCCAAAGTGTGGGGATCACAGTAACAAAATGTGGGTCAAGATTAACACTTCAAATTTTCTTGACCCCTCACTTTTTGACCCAGGTCTGAGTGCCTGCTGATGCCAATGCCAATCGTTGACGACTTTAACCTTCAACATGAAGACACATGTCTTCTTCATTTGCCACCCGTTTCCAAGAACATCTTCCTCAGTTCGACCGTTTCTGTTAGGTTTTTTGCTCAGTTTGGTCACGTCAACTTCCTATTGAAGCTACATATTAACAGCGTAGTATCCTTGTCATTATCATCACTTAAGAGAACTCAAATATCATATTTAAAAAATGAGCAATAAAATAAAATAATGGAACTCACTTCCGGCCTTCGTGAAATCACTCTCGAATATAGTAACGCCAGTTGGAACATGCACTTTTGGCGGAGACGATACCCGTTCATTGAAACATTCTTTGAAGATCATTATTAGCCTGTAGAGAAGGATGTCCGATTCATACATTCTTTGCAAATCTCTTTGTCCATATTTTGACTTACAATAAAACCAGACAACAATTCCATCAGCTTCTTGATGGCAATAAGGAGCGATGACGATGTCACAATCCTTGATTTCTGACGCAGCGCTTTGATTTCCAGAAAGTGAAAATCCTCCCATTTGATTCAATCTGTCGATTACCATTGCTTGCCTTTGTTTTGACCCCTCCTGATTCTTGCTGGACGATTTAGTGAATAAATTTGTCTTCCCCAGTTTAATCGAAATCTTTGATTTTATAAGAACTGAAAACGAATTATATTCAAATCAAAGAATTCCATTCCACCCGTCTGTCCGATGATTACAAAATAGAATGTGAAACAGTGATTTTGCCAATATAAACTTGACTGACAGTTTTAATGAACACAGTTAGGCCTAAATAGAGAATACAACTGACCGTATAATTGCTCACTGCATAAAACATATTATCACATAAACGCTCCACTGGGAGCCATTAAAATGGCCCACATATATTGTACGATAGTCTTTAACTGACTGCCTAAAATAAAAGAAAAAAATTATATTAAAACATTATTCTGTTCATTTTAATAAACTTAAAACCTCTAGTTGAATGAGCCACAGTAGTCACCTCCGTCTTTCTCCAAAAAGTCAGCAATAAAATCCTGGCCAGTTTGGCGAAAGCAGTCCAGAACCTTCTTCCCATCGTCTTGCTTGAACGAAATCTTTCTCATCCACTGTAGAAGTGCGTCGTTCGTGTAGAAATTATAAGATTGCTTATTCAAATGATCTCGTTCGTCACTCGTGATGCAATTATTCTCATGCAGAAGATCAATTAAACGACTTGGCTTTATGTTTTCTATCAGGAACTGATAATTGTTTCTAATTACGTGGCTTTCTGTAGAAAATCATATGAAAGAAAAGTGATACAGAGAAATTGACCATCATTAGAAAGAAATGTATATCAATAAACGAATATTTATTATAAGGAGGTTAGTATGTTGTGCCGAATACAGCATTCATTAAGCGACATTTTTATTCTAATCTAGCGTCAGCGTTCTCTACAATTCACCAATTTCATCAATGTTTAACTACAGGATAAATATAGTATTTACAAAAAAGGTAAAGAGAGAACAATACCTTTAGAAACGAAGGTGACATCGGTTCCCTTTAGTAGTACTGTTTTGCTTATTAGTTTGTCCTCAAACTCTTGTCTAATGTGTTTCTCATTGTCCAATTCTGCTCGTAACTTCAATGTTCGATCATTTTCCATTGACATTTCTTCCACTGTGTCTTTTTGAGATTTAATTCGGTCTTGTTTTTCTTCTTCAACCAACGTCAAGCTTTTTTCCTTCTCTTTTAGCTCCGTTTGGAAATTATGAATATTATTCTGTGTTTTAAGTAATTGTACTTCGAGATCATTCTTGTTCTCGTTATCCTTCTTCAGTTTCTCGCATTCTTCCCTCAGCTGTTCCCTTTCGTTTCTCAATAAAATCATCTCAGCACTGGTTTCTTCGAAATTTATTTTTGACTTTTGAAGTTCACTTTCGGCGGAGGTTAAACGAGTATTTAGTTCATTCAACTGTTGCTGGTAGCATTGTTTATCCCTTTCTGCAATATACAGACTGTCCTTCAGTTTCGCAATGAAATTGTTGGCTAGAATTCTAGCCTCCTCAAATCGCTTGCACTTCGCTTTCTCATGGTGAATATCGGTCTTCAAAGTATCCATCTTCTCTTCCAATCGAATTCGTTCTTTATTATTTTGAAATCTTTCGTTACTCAATTCTTGTTGAGCTGAATGCAGTTGCGTTCGGAAAACCTCATTTAACGTAGCAATAACCGAGTATTGACTGGAGCTTTTCCGCAACCGTTCCAGTTCCACGTTTGTCTCATCGTCTCTCGAGAAAATTTCTTTCCTCATCTGATGAAATTCTTAATAAATATCATTGACAATATCGTTAGTAGAGCTAAATAGTTAGATTGTTTAGGTCTACACTTGTTGGTAGTCATCATTGGTAATTCACTCACTTAGTCGTGCTTGCTATTATCAGCTACGCACAGTCGCTCGTTCACTTACTCCTACCACTACTGCTACCCTTCAGAGGTGTAACAAGGTTTTGAAAAGTGGGGGGGCATAATTTAAAAAATATTGTGCCCCACTTTGTGAATTTTGCCTTCCAGAAATTTGAAAAATGGGGGCACAAATTATCTTAATAAAAATCATCTTAAAAAGCCATTGGAGAAACATTAAAAAAAACGATTGGGGGGGGACATTGGGGGGGCACTGAGCCCTAAAACTGGGGGCCGGTGCCCCCTCTGCCCTCCGCTTGTTACATCCCTTCTACCCTTGTCCATTCTTTTGTGACCACCAGACCCGACTACCGCTGCTCTTTCTATGCTGGCCTCCCGACCGCTCAAGTGGACTGCCTGGATCGCATCCTGCGCTCTGCTGTCCGGCTCATTGGTCACATAACCAGATTCGACCATGTCTTCAGGGAGCGAATCGAGTATCGAACAGTCGCCCTTGTCTGGCGATGCTTGCTAGGCCTCGCTCCTACCTACCTGATCGAGCTTTGCAGCCCCACCCTTAGTGCTCGGGGTACGCGCTCCCTCCGATTGGTTGAACAGGGTCTCCTCTGAGTTTTTCATGCACGCACCACCACCAGGCAGAGCCGTGCATTCTCAGTGGTAGGCCCATCGATATGGAATGGCCTCCCTTTTACGCTCCGCTACCTTCTTAAAATTCCCTCTCAGGCATTCCTCTCTCTCGTTCTAAGACTGTTTTATTTGGGCGCGCTGGAGTTGGGAGAGCCTCTGAGTAGTCACCCTCAAGAGGGCTATGCATTAATTCTCGTGATGAATGAATGAATGAATTGAATTTCAATGCCATTGAAATAAACTCATTAAATCCACAATACCTAGCATGTCAAATATGAGACTGCGATATCCATAGGTCATAGGTCCTATAGTTTCACAATTTTAGAAAATGTTTACAGCGGAATACTGTGTTGGTCTTCACATGCATATCCAGCATAGGTCTACATTATCTTAGTTAGATAACTCGACCTCTAGTAAACCAAGTGTCAGTGAGACGGTTACGGAGCAGAGACCTGAGATGTATTTTCTCGCAAGTGCACCTTTTAATAACATGCTGTAAAAATTATGCCACTTTCAAATACAGCAACACCTTGTGAAGTAGGCTACTCAGAAGTGGTCACATTAAGTGTCCTGAAACGTAATTATAATATACATGCATAACAAGTAATAATTATCCAGACGGACTTCGATTACTAATGCTTTCGCTCTGGTAAATAAAACAGGAAATCGAACCATTAGGGTCGCTGGCCTGCTTTTCTTAAAAGTTCATGTGGCCAAAACCAGAAAACAATCAAAGCTGTGCTTTCTACTCCACGTTTTAAAATTTGCGTCAACAGTAAACAACAATTTTGCAAAATATCCTTGGAGATGAAAATTTATTATCGTCTTATTTACAAATGAAATTCATGGCACATACTATCATATGTATATTACCATAATTATAGTCGTTTCAGCCAACTAAAATATGATTTTAGTTTGGTACAGTGCACGCATTTAAATGATTGAGTAATTGATGATTACCTCGAAGTAAGACACGAATACACATCTTTAGACTTTCCTTTGGTTTTTGAAAATAAAACTGGGAAACAGATGTGACCCTGATTGCAATATCCGTCAGCAAATGAGATTCAAGTCCTTTAAGTCTTGACTGAAACGTGACCACTTCAGTCTAAAATTATCAGATGGATTTCAGGTATACAACGATGCTGTAGAAACCTGCTGACTTGAGCAGCGCTATATAAACGCTTGATTACATTACATTACAGTACATTACAAAAAGGTCAGTAGGCGATTATGTAATATATAATTGCCTACTGGTCTTTTATTTTTAGTTGGCTGATAATATTATTATTTCATTTATTGTGAATGTCTGTCAGGTATGGTTTTACTTATCATATTCTATTACATTAGGCCTACTTTAGTTTTGACAGTTCATATAGGTCTATCTTGTTTCTAGAACAGTTAATTATGTAGGCCTACAATAATTTTTGTCTTTGAACATCTAACAGCAATGCAATAGTTCAGCTGAAATTTAAAGTAGACGATACCATGATGATTGTATGTCATAATATTTTACTGGTAGAAGGTAAGACTGCGATGAACAGTTGATCCATCCATTCAACATAAAACACCAGAGGGCGGACAAAACTAATTACTAGACAGAGAGACACGATGACAGACGATGTACTTATCAGAGAATGTCAGATGGAGAGGGATTGCTAATGAAAGAATCGATAGGTGGGAGGGTAGAGATTAGGAAGGAACGAAGAGTGAGAAGTAATGGCCAAGCGTATTGACAAAAACTATCAACAGAAGATAATTTGAGAAGATCGTAATTGGCGCTTGGGCAAATACGACGCTAGGTCAATTCATTTGATGAATGCACTCTGTCTCCTGTCTCAGTTTTGCCTGATTGACCGCCTTCATTTAGCCACTTCCCGTTGAAGACTTTCCTGTTTCCGTTTAGTTATGTGTTGGGTCGTTAGCGCCTCTGATTTCGAGTGGCGCTAAATAAGCATTTTCATTCCATGATATCACATTGAAATACAAATTATCATGGCAAGCCACGCAGTAAAACGCATATAATCGCCGATTGCTCCGTATTTGATTACAATATTATCAAAAAGGTAACTATAGACCGATATCATTGTTCAATTTGGATCTGACATAATCCTAAGCAGTTGGATGAACTTAACATGTTAAGATGAAACATAGGTCTATACATAACCAGTAAATTAAACAAGTGACTGGGATATCCATTAGGTGTATACATACCCTCCTATAGTCAACCGTTCTCTTTGTAGTTTTGGAGACGGTATGCATTAGCGTCGCACGAAGCTTGACTGAGTCTGGCAGAGACGGCTTTGGTGGTATAGATGGTTTCAACAAAGAAAGCGACGGAATGAGTTTTTGCCAAGATTTAGGAAGCGTTTTCGACGAATCGTTTGACATTGAGAAACGACTAATTTGACCAGACTTCCTTCTTGATTTGCGAAGTACTCTGGGTAGCAGCTCATGGCATATGATTTTAGGAGTTGAAACCGCATATGGAACTTTTGCAGGGTCAGTATGCGAACCTGTGAACTCAATCAATTGCAAAATGTATTTAATAATAGGTAGACCTGTGTGAGTAAATAAAACCACATGATTGAACAATTCATATAATATTTTCTGCTTAGCCATCGGTTGTGCATTGTACAAATTGCTTATGAAATAAGAAAAACGACAATTCAACGCAGACTGTGAACAAGGATGTAAAATATTGCCAAGCACTTTTATATCCTCTGCTTCAGTTAGATTGCGATACAAAAATTTCCGCTTTAATTGACACCAAAGTTCAGAGAACGACTTACCTTCAAGAACTAGACATGATCTTATTATTCTCTTTTCCGTACATTTCAAAACCGGTTAAGGTATCTGATACGATATTGGTAACATTTGCTGTGAAGTACTTTTGTTTACTCGGTTGATCAAGGTTTCATGCGACTGTCTCTTGTTCCGTATGAACAGAATTCGTAAGGGTCTTCAATAATTAATTGCCTATAGCGTTTAAGCCCTAGAGTTATACGTCAGAGGTCTACGCAATCAGCTGGCAGAAGAAATGGCTTGACAGTAGACATGTAACCTGCTTATCAAGTCATCTGATTATCTTTGCCTAGTCATACATAAATCAAGAACAGTCCTTTACATACGAGATTTTTTGTTCATGGGCCTAATTTTTTTAACTCGTCCTCTGTACACTTTCACTCTGCTCACTCGCTTTTATCAATCCAAAATTAAACACTCACTTCTTTCAAATTGCTTATCAACAGCAGTCTAATGTATTGTCCTCGGTTTCTGTCATAGGGAACGGATCTCCTGGATATTCACCTCCTTATATTTTTGTTCTAATTTGCTACCATCTACGATTACAGTAGAAGTTACCACTTATTATAAACACCTGTGCAGTTAAACCGCAATAAATAGCGTTACTATAAACGTTGGGAAGGAGAATGTCTAAAAACTGGATGTTGATAGTTGAATTAGAAGCATCAAACGCTGTGGCACAAATAGTCGAATTGCATCTGAATTGTTGAGTAAAACTATTCAAAGTTTTTACCTTCTGGTTTTCTCAGTCTCTTTGCCAAATGCTCTTGACCAGTGTCTTTCAATCCACCTAGAAACAAATCGAAGTCTTTCGGAGATTTCTTGATGAGAAGTCCAAGCAGTAGCTCGTTCTTCTGGAAAGTACTGTTCACACAGACAATATCTTCTTTCTCGCGAGCCGTCAATACACTTTGTTGAAACAACAGAGTAATTAGTCCGTTTTCTGTGTCCAAGCTTTCGGACAACCACGTAAAATTCCAGCAAATCAAGTCTTTGTGATTCAATGTATCTTCTCTTTTTACATTGTCACATGCTAGAGTGAATTTAAGCACACCGATAGTAAAGAATTTGACTCATAAAATTGGATCATGACTTTTCAAAAAGCTGTAATACACGTTTATACACTAAAAATGCACAGCGATAACACTGTACAAATATTAGTACCAGATCAAAATGCTTTAACTGCTCAACCAACAAACGATTATACTCTATTTAAAAGAATTTATATACACATAGAACACATACAATATTTGTATGTGTATAGAAATTCAAGTTATTTAATAATACTTATGCCATGTATAACAAGTCGGTGTGGCACAGTGGCCGATCGGTTAGAGCGGTCAGCCCGTAACGTTCAGTGTGTGCTGAGCGCGCGGGTTCGACCCTCGTCCGGGGCGTCAGTCACTGTGTAGGGACCTTGAGCAAGTCCTTTGCGCACCAATGCTCTGCAGTACAACTGCAATTGCGCCCTCGAGGCGTGTGTATGCACTTCTGAGCAAAAGATGTTAGAGGAAGGGCGGTTTCACATTTCGGTAATAAGAATAATAAGAATAAGCAAGTGCAGGAAGCGGTTACAAGTCATATAAAAAAATTATGTGTTTCAGTCAAATTTGTATGAAGTACTTTTGTGTAGTCCCATTTTTGTTGTGAAAGCCTATTCTACACACTTATTGTCATAGGTAGAAATATTTATGTAAGGTTAAATCAGTAGTTAATCTGTAATACTTACGGTTATCAGCAGAAACTAGCATCTGATATAAATGTATTTGGTTCGTAAATTTAACAAGTGCCAGGAAACATTCGTAGACGTCTCTTGGTTTCCTGGCTATAATGCTCAGCAGTTCTTCATTGGCTCGGATTGGAGTGGCTTGCAAATGCTGGATCTGCCCAAACTCCTTCAACGTCAGTTTCTCTTTCTCAAACATCGTTGCTATTATGTCTCCCAGACAAGACAGATTGCTGACCAGTTGATTAAATTTTGTTTGAATTCTCTGTCCATGTTCTTTCACAAGTAATAAAAAATAGTAATTACAGTTTATTGCCATCGTCTATAGCCAAGTTTCTATGAGGCCGTATATTCTAGATATATATCAAAATAAAAGCTGTTTCGTAATTGAATATTGTAACGCTTGTAATATCCTTGAGTCACACTTTTTATATCTTTAATGAAACACATTATATTAATATCCACTTATATATATATATAATACATTATATTAATATACACTTATATATATATAATACATTATATTAATATACACTTATATATATATACATAATATATTATATTAATATCCACTTTCTAATCCCGTCTAACACTGACTCCTATTTCTGTTCTTTCTTCCTACTTCCGTTGTCTGGTTCCTTGAGTTCACACTTGTTTCTCTATGATACTACAAGGCTAATAATTTTCTGATCTACTGATTGTTTTGTGATCTTTTTAATATCCAAAATATCGAAAACGATCCTTCAAAATTCGTCTGGGACTAATTGATTGAAGCTATAAGCTCGTGAAACACACGGCCATCTGCCTACTATTGTTGTTCTCCTAGCAACAGCAGGTACAAAATTACAAGCAATAGGCATTAATAGCATAGTGGCATAATATAAAAGTATGTGATGCTTTTCGGTTTAATTCACAACAACCTAGTCCATACTATTCCGTTTTAGATAAAAGTGTGTTTTAGCATATTTTATTGCCTCGTGTGCTTGCAGTGTATTTCTTAGCGTATTTAATTATATCCTTCATTATATCATGTATTTTGTAAGTAGAAACTGGCATGATGTTAATAATTATTTTGAAATGAAAGCTGGATCGATGAAAAGAATTTTAAAAGTGTATTTTAGAGTATTTAGTTAAACAAAAGGTTGGTAAGAAATTCCACTAGCTTCCATTGTGACGCAATTTTGTCATCCATTGATCTTCTAATTATGCATGATATTTTCATTGATCCAGCTTCTATTCATGCATAATCCCTTTTAATCGATCCGGCTTCCAACTAGGTATATTTCTTTTCATCAATCGCGTTTTGGCGTACACGACTTTGTTTACATCCGTCTTATCGACATTCTCGTATCAGACCGGCTTCTACTTAGCCATGATGTTTTCATCAATCCAGCCCCCATTCAAGCATAATTCCTTTCTTCAATCCGGTTTCTACTTGCACATTCTTATTTTTCATCGATCCCGCCTCCATTTAAGCTACAGTTGGAAACCTATTCACGGCAAATAATAATATAGGCTAAGATGCTCTACAAAGGATCTCAAAGGACAAACATAAATGTCGACAATCACACGCAATCAGCCAAAACTATTGATTACAGTCGAATATTTACATGTCTAAATTACATTTGTAATTTATGTATGTATCATCATAAAAGTCACCTTCTTGTTGTGTGAACGTGAAGGAATTTGTTTCCTCTTCAGCCAGTTGAAGAGCGAAATACCACAGTTGATCGCTTCGTGCTGTGTATCCAACCATTTTCCTTTTCTGTATCACAATGTAGGCTAAATAATTACGATAAGCCCATATAATAACTTTTAATGTGGTTGCGATGTTAGCGAATCTGCTAGATGACCATCTAACTCACCAATAAGGCTGTCAAAAAATTTTGAAATCACGACCCGGGCTTCCGTCGACCCGCGGAGCGGGTGCCCGAGTACCCGGCCACGCGGATATTTTTATCCTTTTCAGTTTCTGTATCACAATGCATCCATAATAAACAACTACGATAGGCCCATATAATAACTTCAGTGAGGATGCGATGTTAGCGAATCTACTAAAGGACCATTCCACTGACCAACACACTTCGTTACTGTTTATCGTCTTTAGTATCTTTTGGAGATTAATTAATGGCTCGCCATAACTATGTAAGGACTTGCAAAATAGTTATAAAACCTGATGGTGACTTCTGGCATTGGGCCATTGTCTGTAGTGACATCGTGTTTAATGCGTAACAACGCCATCTAACGGAGAACCGTGTTGTCAAAGAGGGACTCTTTCAACCGACCAACCGAGTTACGGGTGGGGCGTCAGCCATTCACAGGTGAATAGAGTGAATAGGGTGAATAGGGGAGGGAAATAATGACAACAAAAGACTTCGCCTGAAGTCGATATATTTCTCAGAAATGACAATGGAAAGTTTCAAGAGCAAGTACTCCGAATTGATGACTAGACAAGAAAAAATGAGACACACAAACATTCGGATAGACCGACGATGACAAGAAGACGGACAGAGCTATTCAAAAGAATTGCCACTCACTTAAGGTGCCAACGTAGTGTTGCACTTTGGAGCTTAGGCGCCATTGAAGTCGAGGTACGTCCAGGGTTTGACCAAATAGGTTGTGAGAACGTAGAAGATAGAAGGCTATATGCAAGTATTGGTCATATGTCACCTCTTTATTATTACACCTCATGTCTAATCTGCTTAACATAACACGTTGTTCATCTGACACCATCTGTCTCAAATCACTGGTCAGACTTTTATGAGAACTTAAGTTCCACCTCTAAGAACATTTTATCTGCATAATATATTCAAACCAGCGCTTTTCAATTTAGTGTAATGTAGCATTGCACTTCAATACAGGGCCATCAACCCATGAAGCCCATCAGATGTGCGGTGTTTGGGGCCATCACTCAGATTATAATTGCAAAGACAACGATGCTAAGATTAACTCAAAATATTGAACCTACCTGATACCTGGCTTTAATGAAATCTTATTCACATCGAACGTGTTGCTTTTCACATTCTATGACACAAAACAAAACTGAGGAGAACTTCCGTTTAGCGAATCACTATCTGTTGCCGTTTTAAAGTGAAGACTCACCTGACCAACACAGGTACACATGTAACGCTAGGGTGAAAGCCTTTCTTCGAAACTGCATGGCCTTGTCCTCAAACTAGTCAATTAATTCTAAACTGAAACCCTTAGTCGAAATGCATACGTCTCTAGCTGTGCCTACCGAGCCTCAAGTTCATGCTTGACTGACGAACTTGCATGCAAAGAGCCTCCTTGTTTGTTTTCCTGCTAGAACGTATTTCGATATATTATGAACTTACGTATTCTGCCCAAATCGCCAGGTAAATTTCTCATACAAGCGGTATAATGCAGACATACTTGCTGTGGACTGAATTTCCACCCATACTTACCACAAATGGGGTTAAATTAAGGCAAGGAATACATGTATTAATAAATTTTATAGGGGCCTACATTTTTAGGATACGCCAACAGGGGGGAGGGGCAATTGTTCTGCTACCGTCCGAGAAGGAGCCAGTGGAAGACATCGCATATATATATGTAGCTGAGGATGTGGTCGAATTTGGGTATGCGACCTGCTTCTAAATAATAAAGATTTTTGTCATTCTCGGTAATTACCAAAAGCTAAAGTTGTCAATATTTAAAGAACAGTTCAATTCATTATTCATGCTTATTAACATGGGCTAACATTGCAATGTTAGATAATGTTAATAAGCATGAATATTGGCAACATATTGCGTTGAGAAACCGTTTGTTCGAATTAGATTAACTCATAGATTGATCCACACATTGACCCGTGTAATGCTAAACTCTCTGGGTTTAACTATTCTTTAAATACTGTCAAATTTGGATTTCGGTGGCCATGTTGGACGCCATTTTGGAAATGACCCTTTTCTGATGGTCAGATTAGAGTAGACATTTATTACACTAATATACATGAAAAATGGCAACATATTACGTGGGGGAACCTTTTGCTCGAATTAGATTGACCCGCCTATAATGGTAAGCTGTCTCTGCTAGTAATATTTCGCGGTGAATTGTACGCTGCCAATTGCAACATAAAAGTGAACAATGTATAATATTATACTTGGTTATTATTTTTTATTGTGTGCTTTATAAGAAAAATACCTCATTTTATTCTAGCATGCTGAAACATAAAAATATTGGATAAAATTAGATTTTAATAATGTACCGAGGTCATAATGCAACAATATCTAAGATGTTCAGTAGTAGGTAGGCCTACATTATTCACGATTGTTTCTTACGCAATGCGACACGCAGATTCCATCGATTGTCTACGCTTTCTTCAGTTAAATCCAAGAAACCTTGCATGTTGAATTTCGCCACTGGATGGAAGAGAACCCCATTTTTAAGTGTAGCAAGGATCTGTCATGTTCTAGTTGTTACAGTCATCACTTTAGCACGCGAAGCCACATGTCTTTGTAAGTTTATGTGTTGGATAGTTGTACCATACATTGCATCTATTAGAGAGGAATGGATTAACGGAAGAACATTTCCAACGTATTCCTTCTTTAATCTGCGTTCCGTCTGAAAGAAACAATCACAATCAATTATTACTACTGTTATCAAATTAGACTGCTTCTGACATAACAGCAGGCCTATCATATATTTTCTAAATAGTGTGATCTCCGACACACGCGAACACCCAACTATGGCCAACAAAATATGGTAAGCACGTAATTAAATTATAAAAAAATACATGTATGCTGAACTGTCCAAGCATTACCAATACCTGAAAAACTGGCATCCCTGTTAGACAATGGTAGTGATGCGAAACATAGAAAATATTGGATCACTACTTATTCGATAGAGATCTCTAGTTCTCTACCGACTAAAATACTTATTTTGTTAATAGAGCCCAATAAATAGCTAATAATATTCCTGATACTTTGACACCGATTGAAAAATTGATGAGATCGCCCAAATGTGAATTGTTTGGCCTACCGGATGTCTCCCCAAACGAGTTAGTAAAGAGTCTTAAGACATCTCATTCGACAAGTGTCGATGATATGGACTCTGAAATAGTTATTACCAGTACGGCTGCCATTAACGAGTAGTTTTGGAGTCGAATACTAAGTTGAGTAGATTAGTGAGTACTCGTTAATACCGAAAGTATCCAATACAAGCTGCATGTCTTCTACTATAAACAGTGCTATAGACCATAGATACATGTAGACTAAGTGACATAGAAATAGCATAGATTCTGACTAAAGCTCTGGCGCACCAATAAAGTTCAATCTCCAATTTAACAACTGACAAGTCACTAAACAGCCAAAGAAACAGACTTTTTTTAGTTTTATGTTACACAAAAAACAAAATATACAGAAAGACGTCTGGAACCGGAATTACAATTTTGAGACTGGAAGTGGATTCATGCGAGTACTCGAGTAAAAAATGTACTCTTATAATTTTTTGAGTCCAGTACTGGCGAGTACTCGGGTAGCTTACTCGTGGCAGCAAAATATATGTTTCGGTTGTTCGATCATTATTCCGAGGAAAATGCATTTGAAATTTGGTATAATTTTGAAGTGCATAAATCCAAACCAACCTTGTTCAGAATTGAGTGAAATTTGAAAAAGCAAACTCGCTTATGTTTGTTCTCTAATGCAGTATAGGCTAGAATAATGTCTGGACTTTCTACTCACAGCAAGTTTGCTATCCTAGTCTCAAGATGAGATTAGCTATTAATGACGGGAAAATGAAAAATTCTAAGAAATCATAAAATTATTAAAATAATGGCAACCTCAAAGTCATCTAAAAGCCATTAAAAATAAATTTTTTCGCCAATTTTAGTCTTTATGTGTTTAGAACATATCTTTATATTAATTTCTTTCAAAAGCAAGAAATTGAAAGATGTTACTTCTTATCAAATTTTTGCAATCATCTCACTAACGTATGGTACGACATGCGGCTGGTTTTGGTCAGATGGGTCACTTGATGTCGTCAATCTCATCCGTCGCTGAATTGTCCGTTGCCGAATTATATAACCTCCTACCACGGCAATAATGAGCCTGCCGGTTGTCGATCAACCTTTATATGACAATAATTTGCCGGTTGAGCGTGTGCTTTGCTGTTTGACTTATCTGTGCTTCATTTGTTCAATGTTCATTGCATTGTGATTGATAAATTAACGATGATCAATTGATTGATTGGGAAGCGAACAAATTAAAATTTGTTATGGAGAGAACTTCATAGTCGAAACCGTCGTTTCTCAATAAAGATAGCAATGCACGTGAAATGAAAGCAAGACATTCATCACGACCTGAAGGGAACATCTGGTGATCTCCTTATCAAAACCAGACTCAGGAGCCATGAATTCTACAATTACTGAGTTTTCAAAATACAATTGAATTTTTCATAGCAAAAGCTGGACTATAATCCTATAGGCCTGGGCTACCATCTTTCTTATAATCTTTGACAAGACAATCACGTGAAGGATCAACGGTAATTCATTCGGTACAAATTAAGTTTAAGAAAATCGTTTTTACTGCGCATTTCTTTACGCTTTATCATAAACATCGGTTCGCCCATTATTCCGTAAAATACGCGATTTGACCTGAACATATGCCAGAAATATTCCGTTATTCATATTGACTGACTGCCCAGGCAATGAAATCGATTTTTGGGTGCCCGACATTCCGTAAAAATGCAAAATTTTTTACATTTTCTAACAAAATAGCCGCGTGGTCGGGTACCCGGTGACCCGACCGCGAGGGTCGACGGGTACCCGTGTCGCCATGAAAATGAAATCCACGTTTGGTCTGTTTTCCGCAAACGCTTTTAAGCCATTTATACGATAGTGGATCTATTTGTTTAGGTTTTACTCCTACGGACGGACGTCTCTATTGAAGTGGTGCACAAATAAATTATTTGCCAATACTATTACCATGAAAGGTAATAATTTAAGCTATATATTTTCTATGCGGCATTTATTCCAGTGGAGTGGCTTGCTTACCCGTTGAAAGATTATTTTTTATCCTGAATTATAGTCTGCTTACAGGATTCTTCAGGAACTATTATATATTTATGTCCGGATTGACCATGTTCGTCTATTTCTTGCCTTGCACGAGGGACACTTTATATCCCGGGTAAGAAACAGATACAGAGAGCAAGTTCTTCGATTCAATCCCAAAACATATCCTGCAGTGAATGTGCGCAATCCGCTGTAGGACATCTATAACGTACTCTGAAGCATGGCCAAATTTTGACTTATAACCAACAAATCGTTTTGGCGTGCGCAGAACTAGATCCAGTTGGTTAATCAGGGCACTCGCTAGTCCATCATAATGCCGTTACAGCAGTCAATGCTAGAAGCAACCAATCAGTGGACGGGGGCAGAAGCAGAGCTTAAGGCTACGAAGAGAGCGGTAGGATATCGCACATTGTTGGCGCAAGTGGTAGTAACAGTCACGACATAACCAATTTATGTGCTGTGTGAAAGCGAGTTCTTGGCCCAAGGTATTACCAGGTTCCCGCACAAAGGGTGAGAAGACGTTTAGTCCCAACCGATGTGTCAAAGTATTTACCACAGCAACGTTTAATAGCTCTCAATGCGTTGTATGCATCATTTGTAATAAAGCTGATTAAAAGCATTGTAAGCCAGTTTATTAAATCCATGCTTAACACGTCATTATAGTTAGAATAAATTATACATACTTAGTTAGCAGTCAGATACAAAAACAAGATAATAAAGTTGAGTAGAAAGACGCCAGGTGGCACTAACCGTGCGTCAAAGTGATAACTGAGTATTTAATAATGTTATGCCTCACAAATCCAAATTCTAGAAATACGTATAAGCAACACGAATGAGACAATGGATGTTGTTGTGGTCTTCTCTTCACCCAAATACAGTTTTCCAATCTAGTTTTCCGTCACTCAGCTCCTTGGAGGACAGAATCCGCTTATATTCAGCAACCAGGTAGCGACCGTTGTTCTCATCAACACAAACTCTCCACGGAAGTACGTCTGTATTTTTCTCTGGAAGCAGATCTCGTGGTTTTCCAAGACTTGAATCCAGCAACAGCAGTCGTCTGGCTCCTACATCGCAAACAAGAATTGACCCTTCTTTATCAACGGCCAAATACATTGGACGTTTTAATCTGTTTAAGGGGTCTTCAAATTCATCGCCAAACGTCATGAGTATTTCCGCGTCGAAACGCTTGATTCCACCATTTTCATTGATCGACATCAAATAGACTCTGCTGCTTGGGTCATCGTAATCGCCATGGCAAACGACAAATAGACCGCTGTCTAACTTCAAGGCATGCCAGGCCCGGACTATACCTGTGCCAACTGCCAGGTCTATTATTCGCCGCAACTCTCCATCTGCTGTGTATTCATTCAGCTGAGCTCTGTTGTTGATGTTCAAAATAACATTTGTATCGCTGGCAACCGACATCCTACCTCCTCCGTCGCGTGTTTTCCAGTTTATAATTACTTTTCCAATGTACGGATCTATTCTGAGGATTCCGCAGGCCTTTCCTTGATAGCTCCAGTCGAAAGAGTAGAGACATTGGTAGACGTTGCAGGACACAATGTGTTCCGGATCTGTTAATCCACGGACCGTCAATCTACGTTTGCAGTTGATAAATGCTGAGTCGTAGACTTCGATCATTGAACTCTGCAGATAAGAGACGAAAACTTCGTCGTTCAGAATCGCCAATCCATAGATGGCTGCAGTTTGGAATCAAGTAAGAATTCACGATATCATTTAAAGCACAACTAAGGCATAAAGAGTCAGAGCAGGTTATGACTTAGTAATTGTGGTCAAACAAGACATGGGAGTTCATATCCCAAAAGGATAACGATTTCAGTTGCATCTGCCCGTAGTGAACTCAACTGTGCACTGCTCTCAGTCGCTTTTATCATAAATTTTCGTTCTAAGCTAAAAATTTACCTATTTCAAATTGCTCATCCGCCATAAGCCGCATTTCTCTCTGTCTTAGAGATTCTGAAGATTGAACTGACTACGGCCTGGTGTGCCATTGACTGATGCCTTTTGAAGTAAACGATGGCACAGTAGAAGCTGCTAAGTAGGCCTACAATTATAATTATTGCCACCTCTCTTATTGTCGCTATTTTTTATTCTGTAAACTTGTAGAATCAAGCGCAATACATGCATATCAGAAGTATGGTTGGCCTAATTAAGACGGCAGAATAGACGAATCTGGTTAATATTTCTGTAAGAGATGGGACGTTTTGTTTCGAAATGAAATCCTAAAGAGAGATTGATGGAGCGTAAACACGGGAGATTGATTGGAATCATATTAGAAGCAGTTTGTAGACGGATTTGGTGATAGTAGGCAGCTGTTCAAGTTTGAGTTACAGTTTGAATATGCCCTGCGTATCTTTCATATGCAGCACAGTGAGATCTGATGTCAGTAATTTAATCAAAAAAATAACACAGATCATACCGATATTGAAAGAGGAATGAATTTTACTTACATGGCTGCGATTGTGTTTTAAGTCCCTCTTTGACAGCTTCATCCCTTTTCATTTGATGCATTACTTTCAATTTGTAATACTCAGGATCAGGCACTCCATCTGCTTCAAGAATGTGCAAAATAAATATTATTAGTAAATGAACAAGTACACTGTAGGCCCATCGCTTAAATACAGCTCATCATTATGTTTATTCGAATCATTTTAAAATGTCCTTCAATAGATTTCAACAAATGTCATGCCCAATTGTTAATTGCGCCAAGGCCAATAGATTGATCAAGTCTTTCTTTGACATTTGATTTGCAGATCCAGACAAAGAGGTTATTGAAACAATTCAGGCCAAACACTGGACAGATAATTACGAGAGAATGACACAAGACGGTAAAAATGGATCTTGTCCTCTTAATTCTGAAGAAGTGTACCTTTCCTTAAATTCTGACTTACATGTATGTAGGTCCAACATTTGGAAATCTATTGAAGGACATATGTGGTACAAGCACTGCTTGTACCACATATGCTTGTTTTAATTATCAAACCACTGATTTAGCAGATTTTATTCAGAAATTGATATTCGTATCACAGGGCTGCTCGGATGCAGAAAAGCGTTCTAAACTATGCGCATAGCTGCAAAAGTTAAATGCGATCCAATACTAGCTTTATTTAAACAAATGAAAAATATTAATTAAATCTTCTGATACATAATATCAACTTTGAAAAGTAAGCATGTGTTGTGCTGAGTAATAGATTCCACATACGCATATTAGACAGAATTGAAAGTATCTCAGAGAACATCGGTCTTTCTTCTTTCGGTTGTCTCCAGCAACCTGTTCCAGGAATAATCATATTATATTAGTCTACATTAATAACAGTCATATTCCTGAATATAATTCTGTCAGTTTGGACTGGAGACCTGTCAAAATGCAATATGAGGTATATTCAATGATCAGATCAATATGGACTGAATTATTTTGGACCAAGTTATGACATTCTTTGCACATGTTCTTGTTAATCTTTGCAATTAACATGATTTTAGTTATATTTTATACGACGAGGAAGGCAACTGATGATCCAAATTATAAAATTAGTCAACACTTAAATTTTTTCGTAATCGTAATCTCCAAGTTTATTAGGCGCCACTTGAAAGCCAAGCGCAGGATACCAGCTTATTCACAAACGCTGCATCAAATCCGAAGGGTTGTCCAAAGGAAATCTGTGGGAGGTCAGAGTCCAGTTTACAGAGGGTCAGTGGAGGCAGGATAACTGTTAGGAAGGGTGGTCTTGGTCGAGGATTGACACTTGGAATATCAAGCAAGGAGTCTGGGTAACAGTTATTGAAAAGGTGAGACCTTAGTTTAGAACGGAAAGCCCGGGGGTGATGGAAAAAGGGGCTTGGAACAGATGATGTTGGATGACAGACAGTGATGAAGGAGGAACTGAAAATATACGGTGCGGCGTCGGATAAGGAGGTTCTGTGTTTATAGTCCGAAGGTTCGATAGTCCGAAGATTGAATGGTGTCCGGTCGATAGGTAATAAGAGTGTGGTTTTAATGACAGTTGAATTGATGAAAAGAATTATGTTTGGCAAGAAGCTGGATGGCATCATTCTTATCAATCATCCAACTTCCATTTAGGCATGATTCGTTTCGTATCAAGCCAGCTTCCAGTTGTGCACATTCTTTTCATCAATTAATCCAGCTTCTACTTAAATTAATGTCGGAGTATAGAATCTTCGGACTATCGAACCTTCGGACTATCGAACCTTCGGAATATGGAGCGGATACCGGATATGGCTCGATTGGAGAACTTGAAACGAAAAGTAATCAGGGGTCAAGAAAGGGTGAAGCGGGTTGGCTGGATGGTATAGAATTGAAGGAAGAGTGAAATATCAACAATGTAAGATATTTAGGCTGATAGTATTGTATGAAGTTGTAAGTTAGTGACAGGACTTTGAAATAAATGCGCTCTGGGATTTTTGGCCATTTGAGTGATTTGAAGATTGGAGTAATGTATCAACTTTGAATAACTGGTCACTCTGTAGTATCAATATTCTATAGCAGATGTGTCTACTCTATATTGCCAATCATAAAACAGGTAATTCGAGCCTATTTTAAATATTTCGAGTAATTCGGTCATGTACCTTTGAATAGTTCTCTCAAGACACCGACACCTGAATCCGGAATTGTTGATATTAAACTGACTGTTTCGACATAACCTGGAGAATGTCTTGTCATAATCTCCCAAAAAACCACGCCATAGCTACGACATTAAAATGAGTTGCTAGATGCAAAACAAATTTTTAAATTTAAAAATAGGTGGCCTACTGCAAACAACTAAGAATTGAAGGAAGAGTGAAATATCAACAATGTAAGACTTATTGAGGGTAGAAACAATAAATAAATAGTTAAAATGGCTATACACAAAAGTAGAATATTTAAGTAAAGGAAAATTGTAGCTGAACTTTGCCTAACGATCACAAGGGTTATTCGTGACAACGATTACTATTGTCTCAAGTTGTGACAAAGTAGCACTGAAGCAACCTCCAAATGTCACTGGCTTTGCATAAGATCTCTGTCCTGATGATCTCTGAAGCCACAGCAGGAACACTTTCTTCAGGCGTGAGATTAATTCCGCGCATGAGATCAAAGTCTGTAATCTTCAGAGTCGCATCTTGAACACATTTGGGATCGAATGATTCCAATATCATAACTACAACATTGAAAACATCGGCTGAAAAATTAAAAATCATAAGGGTATGTAATGGAGGGTATGATTGTTGTTGCCTTTTCTCAAATAACAATCTGGACACCAATTCTTGGTGGTAGCGGGGATGGATTGTAGCCTTGTGTCTCCAGTCTCTTCGGTTTGCGTTTTCGTTAGAGTTCAACAAAATGACACCAGAGTCTCTTTCTGATTATTATTCTTATTATTTAGGTTAACTAAAATATATTAACGTAGAACAACTTAGCTTGCTACTTCACTAACGTTCCTCATCACTCTCAGACTGTCGACCTTAACCAGACCTATCTCTATCGTCTTGGTCATCTGTCGTTTTCCAGTCGCTTCCTCGAGAGCGGATTCCTCCTGCAGTTGATGACGTCCTCTGTCGTGCACCTGACGCCTTCTGAGAGTGAATCCCGACTCAATCTCTCCCATCTTTTACACCCTTTCTGGCATCCTCCCATTATGGTCCTTCTACCTCATGTCTATCCTTATTTGGTCATCTTACATCAAATCTCTCAGGCGCTCAGCCCATCGCTCTTCCTCCGGACCCGGTCTCTTAACCTATCCTAGCCCGGCATTCGCTCTTGCCTCAGCCATATTTGGTCATAATGCCCGTCTCTCCAACTGTCTCAGCCCACTCGCCCACTCTGATTCACTTGGCTGTGCCTACTGTCTGTCAGTCTCTGTCTATACATATATTTATATATATTTACTACTGTTCTATAATGGTCTATAATGGTTGTCATTATATATACCGTTCATATCTATAGTTATAATGTTCGCAATTTTAGTTTATACAGCAGTGACATTATATTATATTGTTCATTAAAGTTATAAACTTGACATCATCGCTGTTTTTCTTTACGCAGTCCCCTCTTTCATCATTTCAGGGTAGTTGAAGACCGCAAATATCTTTCCTGTTCCACTGCAGTAAGTAAATATACAAGAAGGCAATGTGTAACTTTATAGGATAATTGGCTTATGGGACAAGGCAGTCAGCATCAATTTAAAATAATTTTCAATAGAAATCAAGGTTACCTCAAATAATACATATATTTAGGTCATCAGTAAATAAAGCAGAGAAGAAGTAAACATCTTTACTTACTGTTGCCTGACTTAAGATTTCCGTGAACGATGGATTTTTCGTGCAAGTAGGCCAAACCAGTAGCTATCTGTTCGGCCCAATCAATGACAACAGAGGAGGGAAGAGGCGATGTTTGCGATCGTAGAACCTTTGTCAGGGTTCCTCCACTGGCGTATTCCATCACAATGAATAATGAAGGTGGATAGAAGCTGGCATACAAGACCTTGATCAAATTACGATGATCCAGGGAGCTCCACACTTTTAAGCTTTCCTTGGTCTGTTTCTCATTGGTATCCCTTGTTCTTTGTGATATTGAGCCACTGAACTCTTTAACTGCTATTCTTTTAAAAGCAAATAAAGAATTCTTCCACAGACAAGGGCCATAGACTTCACCAGTTTCTCCTTTGCCGAGAAGACGTGACACAGATACCTCCTCTTCGAAGTTTATGTACAAAAAAGGCGACGATTCTTCATCAGAATGAGCCATTTGGGACAACGATTCAATGTAACATACACATTATATTTCAAGTGGTGCAATTCTAAAACAGAATTTCATAAATAATTAAAATCACAACCGATTTAGTCAATCCCCTATGGTTGATAGAAGTACTTTACCAGGAGCAAAATGCACGAACTTGCGCTTTTATGCAGGAATAAAAAATTGACTCAAATAGCCTACATATGCAATAACGTCATTCATATTTAGCATTCATTGAACTGTGATGAAGACAAATGCCTTGCAAGTTACAACTCTATGCGACTCTTCTCCTCTTGCACTTTGAAATAAACACTTTCTTTGCAGTAGTACAGCTAAAAATCTATGACTGCAACTTTCTCCGTTAGTAGGCCTGTAACCGTGATTATTCTGAACATTACGTTACAATAGATAAGCTTGAATAATATATATACAGATCATTATTATACATTCAGATTAGCTGAACATTCGTTAATACAGACAGTATAGGTTCTATCAATCACTCACGTAGGCTCTAGTGTAACTAGCATTTACAGTCAGCCCACATTCTAGGTACACCTTGAGTGGTCAGTAGCTGACCAATCAAAGCAGTCTGTTCTAGGATAGGCCAGTTTCCTCTTTGGTTGAGGAAAGTGACTTATAAGCTGAAACACTGTTAGGAATTTTGAAGTCTGACTTCAGAAGAACTCCAGTTATCTTTGTCAGGCTCGTCAACTCGCATCATTATAGGGATTGGACTTTATCATCTCACCCATACTCGCATTAGCAAGTATATGTAACAGTTATATATTAGTCACAATCATTATATATATTATTATCATAACTACTCTGTATTTAATAAAGATAGTCTGTATCCGATCTGCTTCTTCATGTGTAGCTAGGTTCCCCTAATGTAACCAAACTTACTAATCATCTAATATAATAGCAGAGATAGTTTTAGTAGAACCCTCAGAGTTCTTACAGGCCTATAGGGAACATGGCTACAGAGAACAATGGCATTATTACACAGATCAACAAAATTTATATATATATATATATAACGGACACAGTTCTCTTGAGAGGACTATATATATATATATATATATATTTTGTTAGATTCTCGCCGTGCGCATTCCATGGGTTTAAAGGAATCATGCTTGCAATTAGGCACTACCTGTGTTATAGTATCCTTGGAGGCTCGGATCTAACACTTATGCTGTTGTACCGTCTCAAACGGTCTGTCTCTGCCTGTATGTGAATGGGCCTTACTCTGTGAGAAGGAGTGTCGTGGTTGATATAAGCAACTACGTCGTAGGGATCGTGGAAGTATGCTTTGCTTTGCTCTTAGGTATAGGCTTATTGTTGATTGCCGGCTGTCTGAGACAAAGGTCTCGTACGTTTTTGAAGCAAGCATATCTTCCAGTGTAATTATTTAAGTTACTTACGACGACGTTTGAGGTTGTCTTCTGCTGCTAAGGAAGACTCTCGTTTGTGTCGTCAGCTTCGCTACGTCTCGTTGACGGGTAATGTATACTTAATTTATGAGCGAAGTTTCTTTGTCGATCAAGTGTGAGAACATTGTAGTAATATAATTTTTGAAAACACAACGAGTCTTGCCTTTCTCATATCTTGATCCTGACAAGTGGGGGCTCGTCCGTTGCGTATGGACGTTATTTTTTTTTGAAATAACGACGTGAGAGTTCGTTGTAGTAGCGGCGTTAATTTTTAGCGTGCGTGATTTTTGTCAGTAGCTACGTTCGACGTACGTCGACGTTGTGAATCAGTAGCGTCCTTTGGCATTTTTGTACACAAGGCGTGAATATATGCCGTGTGTGGAATTTCGTGTAGTGGTTTTGCGGGTGTACAACATACCGTGAGAAAATACGCAAATTGTTAGAGAGGGTGTGGTTTCGTAGTTTGGTGCGATATTTACTTGTCCGCGTTCTCAAATGGAGTCGCCTGAGGCGAAACATTCTTTGTCGGTCGACGATGTGTTCGATATGGCCGTCGAAGAATTGAGGAGTGAATTAGAGGATAGAGGCGTTGATATTAAAGGATTGGCTAAGTTACAGTTGCAGATGGAAGCGGCCAAAGAAGAAAAGAGGTTCGCGGCGGAATTGGAAGACAAGAAATCGCGCATGGCGTTGGAGGAGAGAAAGGAGCAATTGGCGAGAGAAGAGAGAGCTATGGAACAACGGAGTATGGACTTTTTGAGTTTTTGGTAGTTTTCTGATTTTGGATGGACTCTGAAATTTGATGGTTTGAAATTGGCCTGGTTATTGTTAGGTTTATGTGTTATGTGGCCATATGGTTTCGATGGATTGGTTTATACTTGGAATTTTTAATTTACGAGAAATGACATATAGGATTTTTGGTGTTGAGAGGTGTTCTTTTGAAAAGTTGGATTTCATTTGGTGTATAGTTAAATGCTAATAAGGACTCGGAAAAAATAATGAGTTGTTGTTAGAAAGAGTCGATTATTATAATCATCGAAAATTTGCTGCATTAAGAGTTTGTCTATAGGATTGTATTGGAACAGGTAATTTTCGATATTGCATTTGGTGAATTGTGTAAAGTATTGACAGTTCTGAATTTTGATGCAAATGAGGTTTTTGCACGATTTGAATGTTAGTTTTGTTGTCTAATATAGTAGGCCTCTGGGACACTAATGTGAATTTGTGTGTGTGTGTTCAGTAGCGATTATCGAGTGAGCGATGTCGTGAATTTCTTAAGTCGAAGGACTACAGTAGCGATTAATCGGTTTGTGCGAGTAAATACAGTAGCGGCCTTTATGAACATATAAATGGCTCGTGAATTGTTGATATTCCGTGGGTATGGAATTATAGTGGCTCATAGGAGAACGAGACCGTGAATTTTTTGACAGAAGCGACCTTTTTGTCAGTTAGAACAATTGGTTCGTGAACCATTTCCTGTGTGGAATCATTCCTGTGCGGCATTTTTTCGTAGCGGCTCTTTTTAAAGAAGGGGCCGTGAATTTGTGACAGTAACTGGGTTGTAAGTTGTTCGACGCGCGTGAATTTTGTGGTGTAGTTGACAGTTGCGGCGTTTTTCAGAGAAGTGACCGTGAACTTTTGGACATGATTTTGAGTTGTGAGTAGTGTGTGTGTGTGTAGTACGGTGGGTGTGTGTTTTTCATGGAAAGTTCGAGTAAGTTGTTTGGTCATTGTTCATTGGATCAGGTTTGTGATTCTTTAATGGGGAGCTTGCTGTCAAATGCATTCATGTCTCACCCGTCATGTACTGAAGTGTGTGATTCTTTATGAGGGAGCGTGTTGTATTTTTAGATTGAAATCTCGTATGTCCCCAGGGGACTCATGTTCTGAGGAACTTTATTTAAATAGGCAGACTCGACTCGACCCGTCACCCCAAAGTCCAATGTACATGGCTGAGGAATTTATTTGCAATTGTCGCCATGGATTCGCTGCGGATAAGGCTTTTCTCGATTTGAAGTCAAGATTGATTTCTAGGCCTATTCTAAGACCACCTGATTATAGCAAACCTTTTGTGCTTGCGGTTGATGCTTCTCAGTCGTGTGTGGGAGCTTGTTTGTTTCAGGTGGTGGACGAGCTGGAACATCTGATTTGTTATCTTAGTCGGAAACTCAAGTCGCACGAGTTGCACTACGCCACGGTGGAAAAGGAAGCGCTGGCGCTCGTCACGGCTGTGAAGGCTTGCAGTGTCTATTTCGGGTCAGCCCCGGTGACTGTCTATACGGATCATAGTCCGTTAACTTTCCTGAACGCCATGCGTAACTCGAATCAAAAGCTCCTGCGTTGGAGCTTATTCCTTCAAGGTTTTTGTCTCGACGTCCGACATCGGCCTGGCAGGTTGAATATTTTGCCGGACTTTCTGAGCAGACCTTCTGATGTCCCTGAACATTAGCGCGGTGAACTTTCGCCATGGTGTGTAGAACGTTGTAGCGAATGTTGTCGATGTCGTGGCTGGTGGAAATAATTAGTGTACATAGAATTTGGAACGGTTTTTAGTGCATACATGTGTTGTACATTTTCTGTCCCAGTTGTGTACAGTTGTGCATTAGTTTTTTTGTAGGTATCGAAAACTTCATACGTTTCCGTTTTTTCGGGACGGGGGGTTTGTTAGATTCTCGCCGTGCGCATTCCATGGGTTTAAAGGAATCATGCTTGCAATTAGGCACTACCTGTGTTATAGTATCCTTGGAGGCTCGGATCTAACACTTATGCTGTTGTACCGTCTCAAACGGTCTGTCTCTGCCTGTATGTGAATGGGCCTTACTCTGTGAGAAGGAGTGTCGTGGTTGATATAAGCAACTACGTCGTAGGGATCGTGGAAGTATGCTTTGCTTTGCTCTTAGGTATAGGCTTATTGTTGATTGCCGGCTGTCTGAGACAAAGGTCTCGTACGTTTTTGAAGCAAGCATATCTTCCAGTGTAATTATTTAAGTTACTTACGACGACGTTTGAGGTTGTCTTCTGCTGCTAAGGAAGACTCTCGTTTGTGTCGTCAGCTTCGCTACGTCTCGTTGACGGGTAATGTATACTTAATTTATGAGCGAAGTTTCTTTGTCGATCAAGTGTGAGAACATTGTAGTAATATAATTTTTGAAAACACAACGAGTCTTGCCTTTCTCATATCTTGATTCTGACAATATATATAGTCCTCTCAAGAGAACTGTGTCCGTTTATTTATATATATATATATATATATATATATATATACGGAAGATGCCTCCTCCTTTTTTCATGCTTGAGAGTGAGAAGGTCGCAGTTAGTTTGACTCCGTGACCCATTTGTAATTACCAGTTACAGCCTGCCGTATCCTGCATGGTCGCTTGCGACTATAACATTGATGGATTTGCTAAAAATCCAACTAATCTATATGTAGCGTAGAAGTGAAAGTGAAAACGACATCTCACATTCTGTTCTGCTCCTAACATCTTCTACGTTATAATTTTCTAGGTCCTTTCATTTCACATATGTTATACTTGAGTAGAAACAATTTAGATACAGCGGTTATTAGAGTCATACCGTTATCGTCAAGGAAAAGATATGCCTCACGAAACTGAAAGATGAAAAAATGTCAAAATTTTAGCAGATGTTGAAAGGGCTAACCAAATGACCTACTTGTTACAATGACAATATCGCGTGGCCGAATAAATTACTCCATCTCATACAGATAACTCTGAACATCCACGCCATCTGTCAGCTGTCGATGGGAATCCTCGGGTTGGTCCCATGCTTAATTAGTTGAAACATATAAAAGGACTGACGTTGTATATAAGCACAGGCATATTACCAGTATTTTTAAATGTCTGAAATCCTTTATTCTAAATGCATTACACTTTGTTTTCTGTTGATAATACTCTTAATATAATATTATGCTCCACGTATTGGGCGGTTTGCTAAATTCTTCTCTGTTCTGTATGTGTAGGCCTACATGCGCGAGGTATGGATGCATTGGTATGGATGCATTGGTATGAATGCATTGGTATGGATGCATTGGTATGGATGCATTGGTATGAATGCATTGGTATGGATGCATTGGTATGGATGCATTGGTATGGATGCATTGGTATGGATGCATTGGTATGGATGCATTGGTATGGATGCATTGGTATGGATGCATTGGTATGGATGCATTGGTATGGATGCATTGGTATGAATGCATTGGTATGGATGCATTGGTATGGATGCATTGGTATGGATGCATTGGTATGAATGCATTGGTATGGATGCATTGGTGTGGATGCATTGGTATGAATGCATTGGTATAGATGCATTGGTATGAATGCATTGGTATGGATGCATTGGTATGGATGCATTGGTATGGATGCATTGGTATGGATGCATTGGTATGGATGCATTGGTATGGATGCATTGGTATGGATGCATTGGTATGGATGCATTGGTATGGATGCATTGGTATGGATGCATTGGTATGGATGCATAGGTATAGATGCATTGGTATAGATGCATTGGTATGAATGCATTGGTATGGATGCATTGGTATGAATGCATTGGTATGGATGCATTGGTATGGATGCATTGGTATGGATGCATTGGTATGGATGCATTGGTATGGATGCATTGGTATGGATGCATTGGTATGAATGCATTGGTATGGATGCATTGGTATGGATGCATTGGTATGGATGCATTGGTATGAATGCATTGGTATGGATGCATTGGTATGGATGCATTGGTATGGATGCATTGGTATAGATGCATTGGTATGAATGCATTGGTATGGATGCATTGGTATGGATGCATTGGTATGGATGCATTGGTATGGATGCATTGGTATGGATGCATTGGTATGGATGCATTGGTATGGATGCATTGGTATGGATGCATTGGTATGGATGCATTGGTATGAATGCATAGGTATAGATGCATTGGTATGAATGCATTGGTATGGATGCATTGGTATGGATGCATTGGTATGAATGCATTGGTATGGATGCATTGGTATGGATGCATTGGTATGGATGCATTGGTATGAATGCATTGGTATGGATGCATTGGTATGGATGCATTGGTATGAATGCATTGGTATAGATTCATTGGTATGAATGCATTGGTATGGATGCATTGGTATGGATGCATTGGTATGAATGCATTGGTATGGATGCATTGGTATGGATGCATTGGTATGAATGCATTGGTATGGATGCATTGGTATGGATGCATTGGTATGGATGCATTGGTATGAATGCATTGGTATGGATGCATTGGTATGGATGCATTGGTATGAATGCATTGGTATGGATGCATTGGTATGAATGCATTGGTATGGATGCATTGGTATGGATGCATTGGTATGGATGCATTGGTATGAATGCATTGGTATGGATGCATTGGTATGAATGCATTGGTATGGATGCATTTGTATGGATGCATTGGTATGGATGCATTGGTATGGATGCATTGGTATGAATGCATTGGTATGGATGCATTGGTATGAATGCATTGGTATGGATGCATTGGTATGAATGCATTGGTATGGATGCATTGGTATGAATGCATTGGTATGGATGCATTGGTATGAATGCATTGGTATGGATGCATTTGTATGGATGCATTGGTATGGATGCATTGGTATGGATGCATTGGTATGAATGCATTGGTATGGATGCATTGGTATGAATGCATTGGTATGGATGCATTGGTATGGATGCATTGGTATGGATGCATTGGTATGGGTGCCTGGGTCTTAACGAATTTCACATCGCATTGCAGCTCTGGTTTCGCGTTGCGTTCTTGGTTGTGCTTCAGCCTACTTACACGATCTCTACCGCCGAGTGTACACGACGAGGGGCGAGTTCCACGGACTCGTCTGGTTATTAGACAGCGCCGTGCCTTCTCGGTTGTGTGGCCTTCAATCTGGAATGATCTCCCATTTGAGCTCCGCTCTTTGCGGAGCTCAAAGAGCGGGTTGTGGCCCACCCGATAGGTTTTTATAAGTCCCACGAGTCTACTTTCTTTAGTTATTGCTTAGCCGGAAGCGCTCCTGAGGAAGTACTTTAAGAGGTGCTATATAAATGCTCATAATGAATGAACGGTTACTTTCATGTGTTTGTGAAAGTATGAAAACTTGCATTGCTTATTCTGGCAATATAGGCTATTCTACAAAGGCGCTACATGAAGGAGCTTTTGTGAAGGGATGGGCGTCACCATGGCTGCCACACGCAAGAACTATAACTTGTAACGCGTGCTGTAAATTTTTTGTTGTCCGTGGACGGTTCGCGATCTGGGACGAATCATTCATAATTGTAGGCCTACATGTACTTGTCATGACCCTACCTGCAGATCTGGTCGCGAACTACGAACATTGACCTTTTGTAACTTACTGCGGTTTGTCAGTTTGTTTCTCATTAAACGAACGACAGGCTGTGATCGATGGTATCAAATGAAGCGGAAATGTCAAGAACACAGAGACAGGAGACTTGTTGTTGTCTGACGGCAGAGACCAGATTATTGTATAGAGAAGTGTACAGCAAAGTTTTTGTGTAGTGGTGTTTAGTGCAGCCTGATTGGTTGGGGTCGAGCAGAAGGTTTGATGCAAGGTAATCATGAAGTCGGGTGAGAACAATAATTATTCTTTCAGTTAGCTTAGACAGAAAGGAGAGGTTGGAGATGGGGCAGAAGTTAGAGAGGTTTTCTGTATCAAGATTTGCTTTTCTGAGAAGATTGGAGACGACAGAATGCTTAAGGGCCAAAGGGAAATTACCCGTTGAGTGATATATTGATGAATTGAGGTGATCACAGGAACGAGAGCAGAGGCATAATCCTTTAATTAAGAGAGAGATGGGATTGGGATCCACTTCACATTGCTTTTTGGAATGGAGTTAAGAAGGAGCAGCATTTCTGTTTCGGTGGCAGGAAAGAAGATTGGAAGTGATGACAAGGGGGGAGGAGTAGAGTTGTGAGAAGGGGTTGTATCAGTGTTAGGGGAGTGGGAGGTTAAAAGAGATTGGAGTGCGAGACGCAAAAATGAGATTTTGTCTGAGAAGAATGAGCAGAAGGTGTCTGCGATTGAGGCGGAGGGGATGGAACTGGGCAGTGGCGAGGAAAACTTACGATGAAGAAGATAAATTATAGCTTTCCAGAGATGTCTATGATTGGAGGAACAGAAGTGGATGAGTGAGGAAGGAGTACTATTATTTCTTGGCTGCGGCTATAAGATTATAGCAACTACATGTATGTGTGGCTGATTTGAGGGTAGACAGCAGGGCTTTTGCTCTAGATGTGGGATAAGTGTGCGCTTGTAGGCGTGTTCAAGGCGCCTGCATAAGGTTTTGAAGGCATGGAGATAGAAGGTGAACCAAGGGTTAGTTTTGTGTGCGCTGTATCTGGTAATGAGTGGTGCATGATTGTCGAGGAGGTTGTAAAGTGTTGAATTATAGCAGGACAGAAGGTCTTGTAGAGTAGATGGAGGGTTGAGGACAAGGTTGGAGTGAAGATGGTCTTTAATCAAATAATTACAGACAATGGATCAAATTAGACGGAATGAGTGAGTGGAGGGAGGGTCTCGAGGAAAAGGTTTGATTTCAAGGTCATCCATGATTATTTAATGATCAGTAATATGGAGAGCAGAGTGTGATAACTTCTGACATAACAGGGAGCTGGCAGAGGTGATAAAAAGGTCAAGTGTAAGGTTGTTTATATGGGTCGGAAAGTTGATGTGTTGAATAAGATTGACTGAGGATCAGGAAACCGTATGCAAGAGGGTCAGAAGCGTTGTCAACATGAATATTGAAGTCGCCGGTGAGTAGGAATTCGGTGGAGAGGGTTTCTTTATCAATAGGGGTTGCTGGGAGAGGAGCGATCCAAATTATTCTAGAAAGACTCAGGGTTTGGAGGAGTAGGCGGAAGAGATAGGAGGGCGGTAGATATTGAAAACGGTTCTGAGGTGAGCCGGAGTGTTATGGAGGAACATTCATGTATGAACATGAATGAATTTAGCTCCACCTATCTTCAATATTCAGAATGCATTCGTATCTGTGCATTTCTGCTCCGATCTGGGTTGAGTTTCTGTGTCCTGTTCCACTTTTGGTCTGTCGCTATCTCTTAATTGGTCGAATTGGTCACATGCTATTTTCATCATGGTTACAGAGTAGCCTTGATCTGGTTTTAGAGCAGCCTGTGCTGTTTGCTTTGTGTTCTCTAGTTTCGCTATCGAATATTCCTTTCTGTCGGCTGCTTTACAGCTACCAGCCTAGCCGGTCTGCAGGATCTAAGATTCCCGTATCGTAAATTCTGATCCAGTCTCCGCCCCTCGTACGGCCGAGGCCTTGGAACTCGACTACGTCCCGTGACTAGCAAATGAGATGCAACACCATGTTTCAAGTAGTATTGTTTTCCTTGTCAGCACGATTGCTAGCTACTCGAAAAGATGCATATAAGACAGCCGACTCCTTCCAGAATCTAATTTTGTTCCTTGGAGGCTTAGCCCTATAGTAACACTGGTCTTGCATTCATTTATTATCTGGAACATTATCATACTCGGATTCCCGGATACCCGAAAAAAACTAGTCCTCTATGCCAACGGCTTTGAATGAATATTCGGCGAGTGATTGCCTTGCTTATTGCAGAGCCTTTAATTTGCCAAAAGTGGATGAATCGTAGACATTCCAGATGTTATCAACATTTACTGTATCCGAACATTTTCTAGCCTCCTGAGGGTTCAAAACTACTTCTGGCGAACGAATGTACAATAAAACGATAAACAAATGAATCAAAAGACAAATAATAATTAATAATGAATAACAGTGACATTAATAATAATCATGATAATAATAAAAATAGTACTAATAATCTTTGTACGTAAAATTCAAGCTATTCTGCGAAAAATAGTTGCCTTCAAAATACAATGAAATAGTGAATATCACACTATAAATTACTTACAGTATATGATAGGTAAATACTTTAAGACATCTGAACAAGTAGATTAACATTCCCCCGTGAAAGAAGTAACTCATTAAAAACAATGTACCACATGACCACATTTAACTATCGAATCCAATCTCCAGTGAAATTGCTGCGGATGTCAACTAGGCTTCACTCCTGTAATATCGTTTATGCTCTGGGTTTCATTTATGAAGCCTCCATCAACTCAAGTCATTGAGCGATATGGTCATGAGATCAGATTGCTTAAATTGAGTGTTTATATCCACAGTGTTTAAAAATCTCAATTGGCATTTTAGGAGCAAAAACAGTCTTCAAAATGTTCAGTCACTTCCTTAATGAGCTGCTTTGAGGGAGTTTGAAGGCTAACAATTTCCAGTTAACTCTGAATCTGAAATAGACAAAGAAATGCACTCTCAACAAATGTCAGCCATAATCATCAGACGAATATAAAGTATTTACCAGTGATAGTCTAAATTCCGAGACCCAATGATTGATAAATCATTTTAATTGTATCTAGTACTTCTAAAACTCCCAGATGCCAAAACAATGATTGTTTTACCCAACATTACGCATTAATTTAAATGTAGGTCTATGACATATTACATTAGAATTAAGATTTTTAAATATTGTCACTATTTCTTATAAATATATCTGATTTCTGGTGTATGCTTTAAACAGCATAATTATTTAAGTATTAGAAGAAATATTCCAGTAACAATTCTGTGGGCCTCCAACCAATCACAGTTTGAGTAACACTGATCTATCTAACCAACTCCATATTGCATTTCTGTGTGACATTGCATGCATTAAAATTGTAACTAGTAATAATAGCAATATACGATACATGCATTTGATGCTTTTCTTGGAACCTAAGTGAACAAGTCTTGACTTCACAACACAGAAAACTGCAGCATATATGTATCTCTTTATACCTCCATTCAAATAAGCAAAGAGTACGTTCTTATGAAACTAAGGATTTTCTCAGCATTGTATAAAGTACACACTGTGGCTTTAAGAAGTCTTGGACATTACATGAAAAGTAAGTAAGTAAGTATGTACCTTATTGAACCGCCTGCCAACTCACTGCGGGCACATCATAATATGAACGTTCCAAAAATTTACACTCTCAAAATAAACATATCAAGCTATTACACAGCAATTAGACATCCTCAAAGTAGTTAGAGTAAAATAATGTACACTCATAAAATAATCATAACTAGCAATTACACAACAGACAACCTGTGAGTAACTAGAGTAAATAAAAATCAAACCATACTAGGCCTACGTATAGTTATACTCACAATAGGAATAGATTCAATTGTATAGCATTCGGGTGATAAAACCACACTGAGTTAGTGTGTCAGCGTGTGGGATCTCTCGATTGTGTGATCGAGGACAAAGTGAATAGGTAGGAATCTTTAAAAGTGGCAAAAGACAACTTAGAACATGGCAAGGATTGTGTAACACAGAAGAGAAAAGAGAGGAATCTGCATGACCACAGAGGTCATCAAAAGTCACCTGGTCAAAATGCAGAAACTTGAGCCACATCAGTTTCCTTACAATTGCATTGAGACAAGCATTAGCAAAGCCTGACCTTTCATGGGAAGCATAGAGGAGGCGGGAAAGTGAGGTAGCCCGAGCTACATCATATAAGCAGACCATGAGGACCAGGATGTGTAGTGCACAGAGTGATTGGCTGGTCTTTATACAGATCGGGTCAATATGTGGGGCAAAACTAAGTCTATCGGTAATGGTTACCCCTAATAAACTACTGAAGTAAAATGAAACATACCAGCAATGGCATCTAACCGGGACTTGATTTCATCAAACATTGGTCTCTTGAGCTTGTCACTCACCCAACATTCTGAAATAAGCAAAATCATCATAGATTCACTCATTGAAGAGACTCCTTCCACTGCATATCCTGTCAGGAAACAGGAATTTCATCATAAACAGTTAGGGAGAGGTCTACATCACTCATGATCCAAAGTCAAAACAAACTTTGTAAATGTATCACAAGAAACTTCCAGAGTATTATACATGGCCAATGATGGAAATTGGTGACCCCAAATTGGCACATCAGAGAGGAGCAATATGACGTTCGCTTTTGAGGTTGACACAAACAAATATTGAACCTGCTCATCATGAGTACCTATACATACCTCTGCTCAACTCTACACAAAATGTCTGCAATAAGATTGAAAAGACAGTGGTCCCTACTCTACTTTGTTGTGAAGTCCCATTATATTTTTGTTTTATTGCCAAAATATCTTCAAAACACTTTCGATATACTAACCATTCATAATACCACGGATAGCATCAGGACATCGTTCTGGAATAATTAGAGTTTGCTTTCCTTCAGATAGATCCCTTATTAGATCAGCCTGTTTCACAGTCTTGTGTGGTATCTGTCTAGTCAGTATTTCCCAAACGGTTACACCATAGCTGAAAAGCCAAATAACTTACAGTGAGTCATTGACAGTTGCATTAATTGAACGAAATTAAACAGCAGAGTGAATCTGAGAGGAAAACAATTATATTAGTTGCGAAATGATGAGGTTTAGTACTACGAAAGCTCTGATGAATGCAATAATATGAATCTTATCTCTATAAAGAATTGCACATAATTAGAGTGTTTTTTATTTTGAACAGACGAGCGCTAGGTAGAAATTACGCCCTTTCAGATTTTGACAGTTTATTTTGGAGACATAATTTTCGAAAAATGACTTAGTAATAATTCTTAGAAAGTGTATGTCTCTTGCTGTTGTTTTCTGCATGCATCCATACTTACACAAGCGCTATATAATTCATTCATTCGGAAAATCTATATAATGCCCCTTCAAGAAACCTACTCAGAGGCGCTCTCAGCCAGGCTGCGACCAAACAAAAAAGACTTTAGGATATGATAGAAGATTGTTTCTAGGGTGTTTGCGCAGCACTAGCGGAAGTCCACTCCAAATGAAAGGGCCCAAAACCGAGAAGGCCCGGTGTTGCTTAATAGAGGATCAAGCTCATGGGACCAGTAGCTCCCCTATCCGAGGAACGAAGAGCCCTACGGCAGGATATATCAGAGACCGGGAAACTTTAATAGGACCGAGCACTACCAACGAGGCACAGCCAGACAAGAGCTGCTATCCTATAGCTAATGTGCTGCAAGACAGGAAGCCAGTGCAGGACATCACACATGTAAGCTGTTACCGGGGCATACTTATGAATATGACCAATGATACGATGACCACATATGATAATGTGTGCGCATTTCATGTCGATCCGGTAATGGCGGGAGGTGACAGCGAACAGAGATGCGGCTTTCCATACCGAATATCCAATATCTGAATGTCAATATCAAACCAACTTGACAATGGTACATTTATGTAGTAAACCGTTAATCAATTTTTTATAAATCCTACAGATACCTCCATGACTATTCAGTACTTTAGAAACTTTACCTCCAAACGTCGCTGGCCTCGCTGTTTTTTTCTCCTCTGATAACTTCTGGAGCCATCCAAGCAAACATTCCTCTAAAGGTCACTGGAGCAGTCTGACCACTAGGCGTCGCTAACCTGTACGATGCTATCTTTAACGTTTTTTTCGAAGGCTTAGCAGGATCAAATTTTCCCATTATTAATACTACAGAAAACAAAAAAATATTCAGAGTGGACCAAAAAAATTCGGTAGTAGTCAAAAGGTTCCACAACAAATGGTTCGACGAATAATTGATGACAAAATGGTTCATGGACAAAAGGTTATTATTTGTCCATTATATTCGGTAAAATAGAAGTTGGATTGATGATAATAAGGCTTGCTGATCCAACTTCCACTTCAACAAGAATTATTATAATCAATCCAACTTCAATTCAAGCAAGAATTATTTTCATTAATCCATTTTCGATTCAGTGAGCATTATTTTAAGGTAATTCATATAACATCTATTTCGGATGAAATACTCTCATTAACCCAACTTCCATTCCAGCAAGCATTATCAGTATCAAACCAACTTCTCCTACATTTTCTGGTAATTTATTGACATCAGTGTCTTCCCTTTGCCATATGTAAATCCTCCAAAGCTTTAAAAAGCGTTGCATGCACATTTAACGAGGTCCAGGTTCGGTCGCCCTAACAGCTCATAAAATAAGTGTTGCTTAGAGCAAAAGTGGGAAGGTGGAGGATCGGGTGAGTTAGGGTGTGTTCATGAAGTGAGGATCGGATGAGTTAGGGTGTGTTCATGAAGTGAGGATCGGGTGAGTTAGGGTGTGTTCATGAAGTGAGGATCGGATGAGTTAGGGTGTGTTCATGAAGTGAGGATCGGATGAGTTAGGGTGTGTTCATGAAGTGAGGATCGGATGAGTTAGGATGAGTTCTTGAAGTGAGGACGCTTCAGTTGTGAGAAGAATACTCTAGGGGTGAGAGATAGAATAGCCTAAGACAGCAGATGATTTTTGGAAATGATGAATGAGGAAAAGAAAATTTGAACAGTACAGACCTGGTGCATGAAGCATACAATATTGCTTTGCTTATTGCTATACATGAGAAACAACCGAATTGCTTACTGCACCTCAAACTGTGGTTTAAACAAAAGGATATGGTGATTGTTAATGGTTATAAATGCAAGCAACACCATATAAAAAATTCCTATTAAACAGTAAAAATATTTGACTTTTTACTTTTGAGAAAATTTAAGAATTGAAATGGCTCATAAAGTAAAATTGATTTGATCTGTTAACTTACTCTGTGGAGCTTTCAGATGACCATGGACGATTTCGTTACTATGAAGATACTTCATACCATCTGCAATCTGTGTGGCCCAGTCCTTAACCACGCTCACATCCAGATCCTCTCTACACAAATTCAACGCCTTCCTTATGCATCCACCGCCTGCATAGTCCATAACGATGTATAGAGCAGGATGCGCAAAATGAACATCGTAAAACTTCAGTATGTTTTTGTGATCCAGTTTCATCCAACGCTTTCCCTGATCATATGCTTTATCTTCTTCAGGAGATGACATGGCAGGTTGATTGTGCAAAATCCGCTCACACGCACATTTGATGCCTTGAAACAAGAACGGACCACTGACTTCGCCTGAATTGCCTTTATCTATGTAAGGCATGTTACTGAAATGTTTTGGAATATCCGTAACATCCTAAAACAAAAATATTAAATGATTTCATATATTTCGGTTATATGTAAATACCATTTGACCGCTGGGTGGTGATGTTACCACGTGCCATATTCACTTCCATCTGTGCCATCTCCACAATATCGATGCAGCTTAGTCCTGAGACTCTTAACATGACGATTTAGGTATTAATGGGAATCTTCAGTTCATGCGCTGTGTTTGTGTGACAACCACCAGTGACACTGTTAGCCTGCTGCACATTTTACATTACTGATGAAACCTCCATTCTTATTAACATTTAATATCATAATAGGCTAGTTCAAAGAGTGCCCCTGATTGTTGTTTTATTGAAGTGACGCTATGTAAAGTTCCAACAACAATTACTTAGAGAACTATATCCAATGGCAAACTCCTCAGCAGTGCTATTTACCCAGTAACACCATTGAACAAATACATTGACAATCGAAAGTCTTGAACTTCTCGTTTTGTCTCTGTTGTTCATTTTAAAGATGAAATCAATCACAGCAGATAATAACCTAAAATACCGCAATTGTTGTTGTTGAAATATTACCTCAATGACTCCTTTGTATTTTTCTTCCAGTAAAGGTTTCGATAGTTTACCTAAAATGGATAGAAAGCAATGGTAAAACATACATAAAACAGAAAGGTACTGCACATTTGAAAACCTCAAACTAAACACTGTAAAATTTGAACTCTTTCCACTTTTATATGTTCTAGAATTGAATACTGTAATTCCCTTTTCATTGGTCTTCCAAAGGTTCGTCTCTCTACGCTTCAGTCAGTACTTAAGATAGCAGCTAGA